>REGO01000028.1:8304859-8405671 GCA_010120015.1 Rhombomys opimus | reverse complement strand
TATCTAGGTTGTATGGCGTTTCTGCCTGGTTTTGGTGAATATATGGCGTATTCTCTGTCACTGTGGGATTGGGCGGGCTGTACAGTCACTGATGGCGATTCTGCGGAGCTAGTAAGGCGTCCAGCAGACTCGGGCCCTGGGGGGATGGTGTAGCCGCCGCGAGGATCTGGGACTCCGGGACACGTACTGCTGATCTTTGCCTGCTGCTAAAGGGCTTGGAGCTCTGCCCCAGCGGCTGTATACCTCAGGCAGTTAGGTCTGCTCTGAGAAAGACCAGTCAGCTGTGCCGCTGTGCCGAGGTAGAGGGAGGTCTGGGGGAGGGGAGTGCCGCGAGATCAAAGGGCCGTTTCTCTCCTTCCCCAAACAAGTCCCCGGGTGACCCCGAGACCAAAGTTTTTACCTCCTGTGATGTTCCCTGTCGGTCTAGAAATCTCCACTGTTGTCTTCCTGGGTTAGAGGTCCTTCCATTCACCAACTCAGAAGTTCAGGTATTCCACCGCTCAGAATCGGTGTGTGCTCGTCGCCATCTTGGCTCCCCCCCCTCTATTGTCTTCTATATTCACCTTCAATTTCCTTTTTCATTGTCTTCAAGGACTTTAACCTAACCCCCTTTGTTTGGATTTATTCTTAGTATTGTTTGTTTGTATTGTGAATAGCATTCCACTAGTACCTTTTTTTAAATTGTTGAATTCGTTACTGGTATATAGAAAACCTGTACCTTTTCCATGTTGATTTTGTATTTTTTTTGCTGACAATGTTGATCAGGTTTAAGAGTTTGCTGCTGTAAGTATGAGCCCATGTCAACTGAGAATAGAGAAACTTGGGCTCCTCCCTTTTGTTCTTGAGGTCCACTCTCCTTTAATTTTACCTCTTATTCCTCTAGCTAGGGATTTAAGAACTATTGAATAAGAGTCGAGAGGCAGTGTACCCTTGCCACATTTTAGAATTTTGTGGAAAAATGCCTTCCTCTTCCTTTTTAATATAATATTTGTTATAGGCTTGCCATACATAATCTTCTTATCTTGAGATATGCTTTTTAAATCCTTGTTTCTTTAGAACATTTTAATTGAGGGTTGCCAAACTCTGCCAAATATCTCCCTGGCGTCTTTGAAGATAATCATGTGATTACTGTCTTTAAGTCAGTTCACATGCTGTCTTGCATTTATTGACTTGGATACTGATTTGAATTAAACTTCCATCTCTGAGATGTATACAAAATGACATAGATGCAGATAATTCACAGCACATGATTTTATTTAGGCGTCCTTAGACACAGTTTCTCAGTGTTTATTGAAAGGTATATTTTTTTTTCTATTTCCAAGGAAAATTCACCCATTTTAATTCTTTCTTTTCCTTTTTGTTTTGGCACCAGTGCAATCCTGGATTTGTAAGTATTTTCACTAGCCTTCTAATATATCTTGTCCTACACTTTACTTTTCTGTGAAATTAAAAAAAAACTGCATTAACTTATTGCATGATATTGCTTTGTTTCTGTTGTCAATAACTCTTTTAAAGATGTTAACATCTTCCAAGAGACTGTGATGGAATTCTTGGCTAGCCTGCTCAGTGGCCTGGGTTTGCTTCCCAGGGCCACAAAACCAATGGACAAGGATTAATCAGTTGCTTGTTTGGACTGACCTCATGTCTCCCGTGTTCCTACGATGGTGTAAAGTCTCTTTCATTTGTTCCCTCCTTGGATTTGAAAAAAAATTATTTGATTGCATTCCATGGATTACATTTATTGAAACAGCTGAAAACAAGAGAGAAATATACCTAGAAAAGTCTGTCTCAACCAAAAGCTGACACCACATGGTTTTAAAACCTTTATTACCAGTTAAAAAAAATAAAAAACACCCAATACTGAAATATGTGTACTCTCTGGGCTTTGTTATGTGAACTTGTACCAAGTTCAAAGGCATTAACATATTGGCCCATGTACTGTACTCTGAAAGTTAAGCTTAGTATTTCCTCCTGGGTGATGGTGAGATATTAAATTGGATTCTGTGGGTCTCTCTGCTCAGCTTTTGTTTTCTGTAATTTTCCCTGCAGGGCACAGGGCACTGTTACCCTCTATCACTGAAACCACAGTAAGATTACAGGCAGTTCTCATTCCTGCTTCTGTCTGGGAAAAAAAAAAAAAAAAAAAAAAAAAAAGCTTTTTTTCCTTCTTTCATTTATTACCTTTTAAAAATTTCCAACAGTTAAACAGTACACTTAGTCTATTCCACTCTACCTTGTTTCTATACCCTCTTTATTCTCTCTTTCCCCTCTTCAGTCCCCCTTTTTTTCCAATTAACACTTCACTTTTATTTTAACATAGTTACACGCCATTTTGTGTGTCTGTATAAGATCTAGGAACCATAGAAAAACATACATTTTATTTTCTGGGATTCTCTTAATTTACGTCATATGATTATTTTTTTCTTTCTTTTAAAAAAAGATTTATTTATTATTTATGCAGTATTTTGCCTGCATGTGTACTATACACCAGAAGAGGGCACCATATCTCATTATGGATGGCTCCTATCCCCATGTGGTTGCTGGGAATTGATCAGCGGTGCTCTTAACCTCTGAGCCATCTCTCTAGTCCATCATATGATCATTTTCATTTGTGTTGATTTTATCTCAGACAATATCACCTCTGCTTTTTGTTTGTTTGTTTTTGTCTTTTGTTTGCTTGTTTGTCTTTTTGAGACAGGGTTTCTCTGGGTAGCCTTGGCTGTCCTGAAACTCACTCTATAGACCAGGCTGGCTGCAAACTCAGAGATCCACCAGCCTCTGTCCCCGAGTGCTGGGATTAAAGGCATGTGCCACCACCTCCAGTCTTACCACCTCAGTTCTTATGACTGAAAAATAATTTAATTGTGTATACAAACCACATTTTCTTTGTCCATTTATTCGTCGGTGGACACATTAGTTGGTCCAAGATATAGCTATCATCATGAATATTCTGCCATAGTATTGAGTAAAACTATTAATGTCAGATGTTGACTTGGAGTCTTGTGAGGACAACTCAGAAATGATATAACCACGTCATATGTTATTTCTCTTTATTGTTTTCTGAGAAAGGTCCATATTGATTTCAATAGTGTTTGGAATATTTTATATTCTTAACAGCAATACAGAAAGTTCTTTTCTGTCCACATTTGTGCCAGCATTTGTTGTAATTTTTTCTTTTTTTTACTTTTACATTTTATCTGAAGTGGCTTTTAAGCCTATTCCAACATTTTCGCGCAAATATATATATAACATACTTTGATCATATCAGCCCCATCAACTACTATCATCTCCTCTTTCTGTCACCATTCTCCTTCCCTAATCTTGTTAAAAGCATTCCCTTATTTGTATTTTAAAATCTCCAGTGACCTTCTCTTCAGACCGTATAGGGCCGTATCACATCTCACAAGCTCCAGCTCTTGCCATTCATATGAATGTTGAATTAGTACATTGGGTTAGTGTGAGTGGTCAGAAAGAAAACAGGATCCTTATCCTTAGGGCACAAAGGAGGCAAACACATATTTGCAGAGACAGACAAACACACTGTATTGTACACATTCACTTATTGCACAATCACAAACAAGACACATACAGCTGTTGTACACATTGAGCGAGGCTCACCTTGGGAAGAGTTAGAAAAACCTGTAATGAACTCTGAAAAACGAGTCAGCTATTAACAGCACCAACTGCTGCCACTGGATTTACAGCACTGAAATTCAGTGGCCTTACCATCATGAACCCCTCTTCTGACACTGGGAACCATCATACATCTGCACACGCCCAATCACAATCACATAAGTATAAGAGTGAAAAATAACTGTAATGCATCATATCCCTTGAGACAAGACTAGTGGTTAAAGTCACCTAAAATAGGGTGGGCACATTTTCAACCACCAGATGGCAGTCAAGTATAACTTGCCTATCAAATGCCAACTTTATTAATAATTTCCTAAAAATAAAGGTAAAAGGAAGTGTTTTTAAAGTAGCCTTCTGTGAGCCAGAAGGTGAAATCTAAAAGCGTTTAGGAATAAATCTGTTTATATCAGGAAAATACCGAAGTGCCTACTTATTTCAGTTCTTTGTGTGTCTCAAATCCATTTATTCACGTGTTGAGAAGCATATGTTATTAGCTAGGCACAGTGTTGCTTTTCAAATAAACCGCATTATTGGTATATAAATTACATATCATGCATTTCAGCAATCTCAAGTGCGCAGTTTAGGAGGGTTCAGTATCCACAGAGTCCATCACACTTCTCTGACTTTAAAATGTTTTCCTCAGCCCCTGCTTGCAACTGCACCTTACTGTTTTCCAACACTCGGGACCTGGGCAGTCAATAAATTTCCTTCATCTAGTGATTTTACAATTGTAGGCAGTTGTGTAACTTTTAGCCACGGAATCTTGAGGTGCCCTTGTGTGGAAGGATGCTCAGAGCACGGTATTTTCCCATAGATGTGACTGATGTGTGGACATTCTCATCTGCTTATTTGTTTTCCCATAATTTCCTTGTTCTGCGCACCTGGAAGACAAAGAATGACCCCAAGTCCTTTGCCAAAGTGATAGAATTTCCCAGAAGCACAAAATGGGTTCCTTTGAGTTACACAGAGTGGGAACCACACTGTAGGATTCTGGATTCACATCAGTTGTGTATCCTTGGGGACGGAACCCAATAAGAACTCAGGCTTCAAGCAATAGCACTAAATAGGAGCAATGCTGGATTTAGAGTCCAGAGTGCTAACTATTACACTAAGAACATAGCCCAGATGCTTGGCAGTGTATGTACTATGAATGATTATGTTATAATATAAAATCACAATTTAAAAGCCAATCTCAGAAAGCTTCTTTGAATGAGAATATGAGCATAGAAATCTCTAATAAGCTATATTATGCTATTATGTTATTATCATAAATTAATTATATAAATCTATAATCTGTAATTTTAAAGATAATTAGCTAATGGACAGTTTTACACAGCCAGGGAATAGAATTCTAAATCAGAGCTGGGGAATTCATTTCTAAGCCTTAAGCATAACAATATAAATTCATATAAACTGATGGAGCATATGGCATATAAATTTTATTAACTTCCAGTTTCAGTCCTGTTACATCAAGTGAAATATAATGAGTACTCAATATTAATTTTCAGAATAATTACAAATGTTTTTTTCATAAGCCATCCATTTTAACGATTATTGTCATTCATTTAGTTTTTGGCATATGAGGAATGTTTGGCAATAAGAAGACTAAAATTCTGGTTACAATTAGTACAATTTAAAAGAAATCATGTTTGAAATATTTGATAAAACAAAACTAGATGTCACTATATAAAAAATAAATGATTTTCAAAAACATGTTTAATATGTCAGTGTATATAATATATTTCTCCTGAAATACTTAAGATATTGGAAATCAAAGATTAAAGACGGATAAAGACCTAAGAACACACAGTTTGAAAGCAGTATTCAAACCTCAATTTATTTGGGAAGATTTGAGAAGCAATGAGGGTATGAATTATGGTATGGTTTGGTAAGAGCTTTTCTAAGAAAAGAAATGACACATGAGTAGTTTTAACGGGCTATTGGAAATTAGGATGGAGAAAAATTCGAAGTTTACTCATATAGAAATATGAGTAGAGACTCAAGCATGGAGAACGGCCAGTGGTTGCTGCAGGATGGGTAGTAGTGAAATATGGACATGGGAATGAGATTGGACAAGTAGAAGAATTCAGATAATGTGGAGCTTTTTATATTATGTTTCCAGCAAGGAAGATATATTGAATATCTGCCCTTAGAGTTGTGATGTCGTTAAATGTACTTTTCCTAAAGGCAATAGTATGGACTGAACATGTCTCTCTAAAATTGTTGTTTTTCAAATATAATCTCAGTATGGTGATGTTTTGGAGGGGAACTTTGGGAAGGCAGCTATGCCAGGGGGCTGAGGACCTCATAGAGTTTGTCTTTGTAAAGAAGGAGCAAAAGTTAAGAAGCTGGATTGATCCCTCCCTTCTAAAAATAAAATAAAATAAAATAAAATAAAATAAAATAAAATAAAATAAAATAAAATAAAATAAAATAAAATAAAATAAAATAAAATAAAAGTTGTCAGTCTTCAGCCTGAAAGTGAATTTACAAAGACTCACGCATTGCTATGGGATTTCTGTAATGCTATATATTTATGTAAAACATCTCATTAGGCCAGGCCTTGTGATGTAGGTCTGGAATATCAGTTACATTGGAAACTGAGGAAAGGGGACTGTATATTCAAGGCCATTTCATAAAAAAAAAAAAAAAAAAAAAAAAAAAAAAAAAAAAAAAAAAAAAAAAAAAACAAAAAAACAAGTGAGAAGTGTGCTGGGGTTCTTAGCAGCAGGGCACTAGATTCCCATTTAAAAGGGCCTAGTTCAAGCCTTAGTAAAACAAATGAGACCCACATTGACAGGTAGGAAAGGAAGGAGGGAGAGAGGGAGGGAGAGGAAAAGGTAGAGGGAAAGGGAAAGATGGAGGGAGAGGGAAAGAGAGAGAGAGAGAATTTGTTTCAAGGTCAAGACTAGCTAAAATTCCTTAGACTTTCAAACTGTTTACTGACATCAGATGCTTCTAATCACTTAATGATCTTATTTCGGTATAGCCCTTAAGATTTACCCAATTGACTCATTAGCTTTGGCTAGGGTGGACCATTCACAAAATCTCAGATGCTGCTTTCAAAATCTCTGAGTACTGTTGGCCTAATAATTTGCATCATTACTTATTATATTTCTTTGAGTGGTCTTCATAGTGAGCTGAGTCCTTAAACTGTTGTTAGCTTGTTGAGCTTCTGGGTTTAATAATCCCTGCTCTGTCATCCTTCCAATGGGTTTTTCATAGCAGCTTAAAGCCTATAATAGTTGGTATTGGCCTCGCTGATCCTGTTGCTTGGGTGATGTCCTTAAAGGTAGATAGGAGCCAGCTTTGATCATTTTTCTTATTAAGTCTGTGTCCCATGCTGACAAATGCCACTTGGGAGGTTCCTCCATCCACTCTGCTCTCCCTCATGTTCTGCCAAGCAAGATGAACAATTCCACCCAGACCTCCATTTTCAGCTTTATTTCCAGTCCTTAGTGGTCCCTAATGACAACACCTTTTTATTGTCAGAATAATACTCAAAGACAGCTTGGTTGATTTTCAATACCTCTCCCCTGGGAAGGTAATTACTTAGCTCTGCCAAAAACATAGATCTTGAAAATGTTACTTAGTTGAATTTTCTGTGCTGTTCAGGCTTATATTTTATATGTGCTGAACAATAAGCAGAAAACTGGAATATTTCTTTTTTACTTCAGTAGTTATTACCTTTACCACATACCACTAAGATGAAAGAAAGAAATGAAATAAACATAATGGATGGCTGAGAAGGATGGAAAACTGGTAGAATGAGGTGAAGATAGAATTTGATTTTCTGAAAATTTAAATGGAGATTTTTATGACATGCTATCTACAACTTTGATATCAATTTTTTTTTTAGCTAAATGAAATTCTGCAAATAATTCTAGGCATTGATTGTCTATCACTAAAAATATTAGATTTTTATATAATTTATTTTATTCATTTTTATGTATGTGTTAGAGAGAGAGAGAACGAGATAGAGGAGAGAGGCAGACAGGGAGACCAAGAGAGAGACTGAGAGAGACAGTTCTAGAGACAGAGGCCTATGTTTGGTTCCTCTGGAGACCAGCAGAGGGCATTAGATCCCTTGAAGCTGAAGTTAATGGTGTTTGTGAGCTTCCTGAAATGGGTGCTGGGAACTGAACTTAGGTCTTTGGGAAGGGCAAGAAGCACTTAACCACTAAACCGTGTCTCTATCACAGTAAGCTTGTTTTCATATCACCATTCCAAGGACCCCTAGTAAATTGAAATTAATTTCTCACTCAAACTTTGTTCTCTTCCTTAAGAATGTCTGCCTCAAGTGCAGCGAATATTATGAAAGAATGGGGAGAGAGGACAGGAGCTCCACAAGGAGAGCAACAGAACAAAAAAAAAAAAAATGGGCCCAGGGTTCTTTTCAGAGACTGATACTCCAACCAAGGACCATGCATGGAGATAATCTAGAACCCCTGCACAGATGTAGCCCATGGCAGCTCTGTATCCAAGTAAGTTCCCTAGTAAGGGGAACAGGGACTGTCTCTGACACGAAGTTCAGTGGCTGACACTTTTATCATCTCCCCCTGAGGGGGGTGCAGCCTTGCCAGGCCACAGTAGAGGACAATGAAGCCAGTACTGATGAGACCTGATAAGTTAGGGTCAGATGGAAGGGGAGGAGGACCTCCCTTATCAGTGGACTTGAAGAGGGGTATTGGAGGAGATGAGGGAGGGAGAGTGGGATTGAGAGGGAATGTGGGAGGGGGCTACAGCTGGGATACAAAGTGAATAAACTGTAATTAATATAAAAAATAAAATTTCAAAAAAAGAATGCCTGCCTCATTTCATCATTCATAAGGATGCAGTTGTGGGATGAAGAACAGTCTAATAAAATTGACAAGGGGCATTGATTACTCAGAAATAAATGAAAATCAATATGCTTTCAAACACAAGAAAGACAAAAGGAATGTGAGAATTCTGAAGATGAAATGCCCTCCTATGCGTATATCTCCACGTCGTTCTGAAACACAATGTGGAAAAAGATATATTACGGTTACTGTTGATTGTCATCTTGTCAGGCTCTGGAGACACTCAGTAGATAAGCTCCCGGAGCCCATGAGGTCCTTTCTAGGAAGGAAGTGTGGGTCCTAGACTGCACAAACAGGAGTTGGCAGAGCTGGAACAATAGCCATCCTCTCCTTCCTTTCTGTAGTTACAATCTGACCAACCGACGCAATCTCCTGTTACTGGGACATCCCTTCCATGATGCCTGAGGTTGGTCTCCTCAAAGTGGTTGCCTAATTAAACTCGTTCCTCTTTAAGTTTTTTCCCCCCTTGGGGTATTTTATCACAGAGACAGAAAATACAATTAAGACAAGGAGTTACTATGTTTAGAAATTTGGTAACTTAGAAATAATTAATTGACCTCAATTTTGAATTTAATGTATTATATATGATTATTATTGATAGTTCTTCATCTGAAATATGTATGCAAAGACACAAAGAAAATCTATCTTCCAGCATTGTTGATAAAAGCATATAGAACTCAGGAAAATCCCATAGTACCAGCAGAGGGCAGCAAAAAGCTTTTCCACATGTTTGCTGCACAGGGACCTTTATTTCTGCTATTTTAACTTTGTGTGTACAGCAATCATTGAGCTGTCAAGCTGAATTAGCACAGAAATGCATGGAATCTATTCGATCTAACTCCCCGCCTCTTTCCACAAGTTCTGTGGTAGCACACTGAGTTATGAAAGAGGCATTTGCATGTTTAAAACTTATTTGGTATAAAATAAGAAAAGTCAAAGGAAGGTAGCCATACCTTTGAAGTTGCTTGTGTTCTTTATATGGGAAACTCCTGTTTACAGGAAACTATCTCTGATCTGATAAAATGTGACTTGGCTCAAGTTTCTTTTCTAGTGACTTAAGCTTACTAGTATGTATGCGTTAGACAAAGCCTACTCCAATAAAAATATATGATAAAAGCCTTTAATTTCAATTTGTCATAATTGTTCATTGATCATATCACATATTTATGAGAAACATATGTTCCAGGTAGAAAGAAAAAAAAAACATTAAAGGGTTAGTCTTAATATTTCCAAGTCGTTCAAACACCATGCTGGCTTTCTAAATGTAAAAGTTATTTTCATTGACTCTCTCTTATAAATGTCAAATAAGAAATTGTGTTTTATGTATTAAATAAAAATAACGACATTGCTATTTTCTACTGTTTCATTTAACTCTCATAGAATCTATAAAATTAAGTGAATGATGATATTCTGGTTAGTTTACTAACCTTGTGATGCTCTAGGATTGCTGTGTAGAGCAAATGGTTAATCATTGAAAAATCTGGATCATGAGTTAAGGTTCAGTTGGTCCTGTTAACTACACAGCATGGAGACTTGGAGTCCAGATCCCCAGCACCCTGGGGCAGATCATGACAGAAGGTGTCTGTAAATTCCAGGGCGGAGGCAACAGACAAGGTGAGACATGGAGCTCAATGTCCAGCCTGGGTGAACTGTTGAGCTCCTGCCTGAAAGGACAAAGCAGTGACCGAGGAAGAAATCCTCTGTCCTCTGCATCATGCATATGCATGTGAGCTCATCTGCATTACAGGTGCACATACCCACGTGAGCACCTCATCCCCCTACAAGTATAAGTATCTCTCAATCACATTTTTATGTTATATGTGTTGAGAAGTCCATGGCTTCCTGAGAAGCTTAAATGTGAGCAGCAGGAAGCAAGTTGAGGTCATTTAGATAGCAACGTGTTACACTAGAAGAATGCATAATAGCTTATGAAGTCATGAAAGGACTGAAGACAGGAATCTGGAATTTAAGAAACCAGAAGCTATACCTTGGGTACATTGTGAAACAGATTCTATGGACACAGGAATGAAACCACAGCTGCTCTCACTGCTTTCCCTAGGACATAAAACTATGTTCCTTTTTTTGTAACTATTTCTCTGGTGGCCGGGTCAACAAGTCAACAAGGTCTAGAACAAGCTAGAAAAGAGACCTCTGTCATGCCTGGACTACTTAGAAGAGGTTAAATGAGGTAGTGGGTTCCTTCTTTCCTGTGGGTGGGGCGGGAGGCACTTTTCCATTGGTTGAGGCCTTAGACTGAGTAAAATGGAGAAACTGAGGCATTTATTATTTTTTCTACCCCCTCTCTATGGATATATTATGATTAGTCACGTCAAGCTCCTGCCACTATGAATGCCCAGTCATGATTGACTGTACCCTCAAACTATGAGACAAATGAACCTTCTTTTCTCTAAGTTGCTTTAATCATTTATTTTATCTCAGTGATGAGGAAAATAATCAAGACAGCTGCCATTCTCAACAAACCTACTTTATTTTATTTTTTTTTTGAGCGAACAGCTTTTCATTTTTTTAAGAGATCTTTATTTTTTTAATTTAATTTAATTTTTTATTATTAGTTACATTTCATTAACTCTGTATCCCAGCTGTATCCCACTCCCTTATTCCCTCCCAATCCCACCCTCCCTCCTTCATCTTCTCCCTGCCCCTTTCCAAGCCTACTGATTGGGGAGGACCTCCTCGCCTTTCATCTGACCCTCTTTTATCAGGTATCTTCAGGACTGGCTGCAAAGTCCTCCTCTGTGGCCTAGCAGGACTGCTCCTCCCTTGGGGGGTGGGGAGGTCAAAGAAGCTGCCATTGAGTTCCTGTTTCCCTTACTATGGGAAACCAATTGGTTACTGAGCTACCACGGACTACACCTGAGCACAGGTTCTAGCATATGGTCCTTGGTACAGCTTTTCATTTCAACATTAAAATTGGTCTACGGATCACTAGTGCAGACAGTATGTCCATACGTCAGCCACAGGAACATGGAGGCAGCAAACATTTGTGTTGCTGTTAGTGCTATGGTGATAAGCAGTTGGATAATAAAAAGTAGCAGATGCTCCACTGATAGAAGGTGATTTGTAGCAGGAAACAAAAGCAAGCAATGACACACATCTAAGCTCACTTCCTCATCAGTCTACTCAAAGGAACACAAGGATAGCACATGGAAGTCCTAGCCAGGCGTGTCTAGTCTATATTCACATCTTAATAAAGGTGATTTGTTACCCTCAACCCTTCCTTTCTTCTTCTTCTTCTTCTTCTTCTTCTTCTTCTTCTTCTTCTTCTTCTTCTTCTTCTTCTTCTTCTTCTTTTTCTTCTTCTTCTTCTTCTTCTTCTTCTTCTTCTTCTTCTTCTTCTTCTTCTTTTTCTTCTTCTTCTTTTTCTTCTTCTTCTTCTTCTTCATCTTCTTCTTCCTCTTCCTCCTCCTTTCCTCTTCTTCTGCTTCCTTTTTCTTCAGTATTATTTACAATTCATTTGCTTCGTATCCCAGTTGTAGCTCCCTCCCTTATCTCCTCCTGGCATGACTCTATCTCCCTCTTCCTCCTCCATCCTTCTGCCCTAGTCCACTGATAGAGGAAGTCGTCCTCCCCTACTGCCTGACCCTAGTCTATCAGCTCTCATCAAGACTCCCTGGATCCTCTCTCTCTGTGGGCTTACTAGGTCAAGATGGCTCAGCTGTTAAAGGCTAGGCTCACAACCATAAATATAAGTCAACCCCAGTTTTGTAACTATGACTTTGTACTCAGAATTTATCATAATCCGCTATCAGCCTGTTAATGTCTATGAGATCTGCGGTAATGGCACTATTTTTCTTTCTAATAATGGTACTTTGTGTCTTTTGTTCTTAGTCTCATAGTCAATCTAACTAGACATAAATCCACTTTATAATTTTTTTCAAAGAACAGACTTTTTATTGATTGTCTCTATTACATTTATGTTAATTTCACTGACATCTGCTTTGATTTTGTATTTGAAATCTGTTTGCTGTAGGCTTCATATGTTTCTACTCTAGTTTTCTAAAGTGGAAGACCAGCTTAGTGGTTTTAAGCCTTCTTTTTTTTTTTTCAAAAACAGCATGTGTGTTCTGTTTCCAACTTCCTTCCATACACTGCTTTTGTTGCTCCCCACACAGCCCGATGGATTGTCATTCTCATCCAGTTAGGCTTTTTAAGGCAACTTGTGTTTCTTCTCAAGAGTTTGAGACGGACTTGATGACTGTGGTTACAATCTACCTGGAGTGTTTGATGTGAACTTGGAGGCTTGTACATCTGCTGAGGTGAGAAAGAACATTCTATAGATGTCAATGACATGATCTTCATTAACAGTGATGTTCACCTCGATGTTGGTTTGATGTCATCAAGCTTGCTCATATATTTCAGAAAGTTGAAATCTTTAGCTATAACAATATTATCTTCTTAATTTTCCACTGACTTCCAACAGATTTAGCCTTACAGATCTCATTACCAGCTCTGTTCCTGGGTCATTAGAAATGCAAACTATTAAATAATGGTGGCGAGTTCATAACTTTATCAGCATGTAATTCTTCTCTTTATCCTCAGTCACCTTCCATATACTATGTGTTTGATCTATCCAAAGTCATAAATACAACAGCTTCCCTTTGAGTCAGACTCCCATGACATATCTGCTTAGATCTCTTCACTTTGACTTCTGACTATTTATATACTTCAAGTGTATACCCATAGATATAGTGTTGCTTCTTATGTGCATATTTGTTCAAGCACATGTTTTAATTACTGCCTATCAGTCCTTGTTCAAAATTATTGTTGCTACATTTAGGTTAACATCTGCCACACTAGGAATTATTTTCTGCTTGCGTGCTTGTTCACTGTTTCGGTTTTGACCCTCCATTCCTCTTTGCTGCATTATTCAATACTAATTGATTATAATTGTAATTATTTTACCTTGTCTTCAAAAATATAAAATATTCTCCTTTTAACAAGTTTGAACAGTTGCTCAGAAGTTCGTCCTATATATTTTTGCAATAAATCTAATAGAAATGTGACTATACTAATTTATAAATTGTACAGTCACTGAATATCAGGATCTACAGTTCTCAGTTATTCTAATACTTCTTCATTTTATTCATTCTTTAATCATTGCCAAACAAAATGTTGGTCTTGTTTGATTCAAGATAGAAAATTGAAAGTAGGTTCTGGAGAGATGGCTCAGTAGTCACGTGTTCATGCTGCTTTTTCAGAGGGCACAAATTTGGTTTCTAAAACCATGTCAGGTGGCTTATAGCATCCTGTATTGCAATTTCAGGAGATCTATTGCTCTCTTCAGGGTACTATGAACACATGCACGCATGTGGTGCAAATACATACAGTCAAACACATACACACATCCATTAAATAAATAAACATAAAAACAAGCTGGAAATATTTTTGCCATGCCTTTCTCCTTAAATTGTCTTTCCTCCTTTTAATGATGTAAATTCTTATGTTCTATTATTTGCATTTTTTTTCCCCAAAGAGTATTTTAAAAATCCCATTTCTTTGGAGAAAATGTTTGTCCCTTTCACTTATTAGGGACATTATCTTTGAATATGGAATTCTTCACTTCAGTTTTTTTTTTTTATTTAATCCTTCATCATATACTTTATTCACTTACAAAGTTGAAACTATTTCAATGTAACTCTCATCCTTCTTCCTCTCTGTGTAAGAGTTCACTTTTCTTTGTTTTTTGTTTGTTTGTTTATTTGTTTGTATTAGATATGAGCTAGTTTTTAGGATTTTTTTTTTTTTTTTGTTTAGGGTTCTCTGAGTCTCCAAAATCTTTATTTTGTCCCTGTAATTAGTTTTTGTAAACTCTTGGTTATTATAATTGCAAATTTTTCTTGCCTCCTTTCTCCTTATTTTGATGTTTCCGTATGCACACACCATTTTACATTTTAATTCATTTTATTTTTTCTTATATAAATACATTATGCAGTAACCACAGCTAAAGCATGTGACAGATGCCTGTAAGATAAGTTGGTTGGTGAACTTATGTTAAACTTATGGTGGAAAAGGCTTCCTTTTAGGGGTCGAGTGGCTGTTGGTAATAGAGAGGTCATCCAGGAAGACTTAGGATAAATTTCTCATAAAGTCAGTTGTTTAGAGTCCTCAGCAACATCTGTCAGCAGTTGCTCATAGGACACAGGAGGTAGATGATGTTTGTGCCTTTCAGCTTGGGGATAAGGCAGCAGAGCCGTGGCCTGCCACTTGGTGTGGGAGTAGATGTCACTTCCCAATCTTATTTGCTCATTGTCTCTCTTCACAGAGGCAATGGAGAGTTGAACCAAAATAATACCGCTTTTTGGATGGCTGCACTTACTTCTTTGGAATAGTAACGCCTGGATTGGTGTTACCGCTGTAGTCCTCCACGGCTTGACTCTGATCTGCCAGCCAGCTACACTGTTCTTCTGTACAAACATGATCATCAAATCATCCACCCGGAGGGATGTCCTCATGGAAAACTCAGTCATCTCGGACAACTTAATGGGCAAGGAAAACAGGCAAGTTCTCCTCAGGGAACTTGATCTTCATGTCCCTGATCCCAGGGCTCAGCCTTGATCTTGTCACATGGTCTTGATTCTGACCGCATTTCAGATGTTACTGCATCTCCCGATGTCATTGCTGAAGTCTCTGGCCATAGGCGTGTCCTCCCATGCCTTCCTCACAGGCCTCCCAAACCTGCTGCTCCACTGTTAATGTTAATCATCATCTGTTTTCCCAGAAAACTGTCTTCTGAGTACTCCCGTACTTCTTAGATTTGGTTTTCTTTCTTTCCTCTATTTCATTCAGAAATTTTCCAACAGCACATCTTCAAGTTTGATGTGTTATTTTGGCCTTGTCAAATCTATTAATCAGTCCATTCCAAACACTACTTACATGCTTTATTTCCCTTATTTTTATTTGTTACATCACCTCCCACCTCTTTCTTTGAGGTTTCCACTTCTCTTTTGTGCTTGCATTCACTCCACTTTCTCCTTTGGAATCCTTAACACAACAAGCAATGTTAATTATTTTAAATTGCCCATCTGATAATTCTAAATTTGAATTCAGTTCTTTTGGTTGCTTGATATTTCCAGACTTTTAAATTTTTGCTTTAACATATTGTAATTTCACTTGAAAGCTGGCAGAAGACTTTGAAAAAAGGGAGACTTATAAGCTTTAGTTTGATACACCACACTATTCCAGCCAGGAGCTTGGCTGTGGATAATGCATGCTGTAGGTGTAGATGCCAAAGGCTTAAGGTCTCTCCAGTACCTTTCTATTTCAAGTTGCCTGAGTTTCCTTAAGAACGTTTTCTTAAATTCAGTCCATTTTGTCCCTCTTTCAGCTTTAATCCATCTCATTAGAGCTTGTTAATATGATAAGATGACAGGGAGAAGAAATAAAAATGGATAATTTGGGAGAAAGCTTGAATCTATGAGACTCACTAAGTCTGTGGTTTAAACTTTCCTCCCTTTTTTTTTTATGTGAGAACGGAAAACGAGAGGGGCCGGTAGGTTGAGTGTTGGCTCTCCATGAGAAGGAGTTGGGGATCCGTCTTTTGGGAGAAAATTCTCTCCCATAAGACAATTACTCTGGAGAGATTTCCAAAAGTCTACTGTCCCTTTTGTCCTGAACAAAAAAGATTGTTTTTAGGTATTCACAATGAGAAATAGTGTGAGAGGCATCCCAGAGAAAAACTCCACTTAATTGTGAAACCGCCCTATGATGGCAGCTAGTGGACACTCAGAACCCAGAAGCACGTCCAGATCACCTTAGTAAAGGACTCCGTGGCCACCTGCCCCACTGCAGTGTGCAGCTTCTGCATGGTTACTTCGAGGGGTCCGCGTCCACTGCTCCTTGCTTGCATTTTCTGTACCTGTCAAAGTGTCTACACTTTGAGGTTGAATTTTGTCTTGTGACCCAGTTTACTAATGGGTCTGAAATCTGCTGATTCTCCATTTATTCAGTTTATGTTCTGATTATGAATAAAGAGGTGAACAGCATCCGTGTTCTTTTCAGGCTTGAGCTAAATCCAGAAGCCTTTCACTTCTCTACCTTCACTAACTTAGTCCTCATTTCAGAAAGCCTATTTTTGTCTCAGAGTCACTCACCAGCATCTCTGTTGATGGGAATCAACCACTTAGCACTTTTCAAAAGTGTTATTTTCACTGCTGTAGTTTTTAGTGCTTTTAAGAAAGAAATGTCTTGATTCCCTGAGAAATCAGAGGACACTCCAACCAGGAAAGCATGGGTTAACTACAGATCTTCAGCTTTTGCTCCTCACCTCCAAATTCAGCCCCTAATGCTTATATCCAGCTCTGCATCAAACCACATTTTGTGACCACTCATCACTTTCTGCCCCCATTCCCAGGGAATTAAGCAGATCCTAGCAGAAAACCCTGCTTTTCTCCCTCCTTTGGACTCCCTGAGAGACCCCAATCCCAGCCCATTGCTGTTCCTGAATGTCAGCTCGCAATACATGAACTACACTTTTACCTAGAGTCCCCAGTGGACAAGCCCAAGAATGAAAGATAATTACAGACCCATTTCTGTTATGAACACAGATACAAAATTCTCAATAAATTGCTTGCAAAAAGAATCCAAGAACATATCGAAAAGATCATTCAGCAAGATCAAGTTGACTTCATCTTAGAAATGCAGAGATGATTCAGGATATATAAACTGATAAATGTAATCCAAAATATGAACAATTGAAAGGCAAAAACTCACAGGATTATCTCATTAGACACAGAAAAATCTTTTGACAAAATTTAATACCCATTCGTGATAAATATCCTAGAGGTATTAGGGATATAAGGGACACAACTAAATACAATAATGACAGAGTATGAAAAGGCCATAGCCAACATCAACTTAAATGGAAAGAATAGCAAAGTAATTCCACTAAATTCATGTTTACAAAAAGGTTATCTACTTTCTTCACATCTATTCAATATAGTACTATCTAGAACAGTAAGACAACTAAAGGAGGCACAAATCACATACAAGTGGATACAAATCAGAACGAAAAATCTTTATTGTATTTTGCAGATGAAATGATAGTATACTTAAGTACCCCTAAAACTTCCATTAAGTAAACACTTTCAGCAAAGTAGTTAGATACAAAATGAACTCACAAAAATTGCTAACCTCCTATGTACACATGAAAAAATAATAGAGAAGAAGTTAAGGAAAAAATGATTTCACAATGGCCGCAATAATATAAAATATTCTTGGTAACTACCCCAGCAGGTCAGAAAAGGGTATCATAACAATTTTACAACACTGAAGAAAGAAATGGAAGAAGATGTCAGAGGATGGAAAGATCTCCTATGCTCATGGTTCACTAGGATTATTATAGTGAAATCTGGCCATTTGATCAAAAGCAACCCACAGATTCATTGCCATCTCCATCCAAATCCCAATACTGCTCTTCATAGATCTTAAAAGAACAATCTTCAGCTTCATACAGAAGCACAGAACACTCAGGACAGCTAAAACCATACTAAAGAACTGCTGTATGAATTAGCATTCCTAACCTCAAATTTTACAACAGTGCTATAGTGACATGATATTGGCACATAAACTGAGACATTGATTACTGGAATTTAATTGAAAATCCTAACAAGAGCCCACATACCCCTGGACACCTAATTTTGATTGAAAAAAAAAAAAACAAAACAAAACAGAAAAACACATTGGAAAAAAAGGCAGCATCTTTAAAAACAAAACAAAAACCAACCAACCAACCAAACAACAACAAATCAGTCAGTGCTAATCAAACTGGATGTCTGCATGCAGAAGAATGCAAATATATTTATATTTACCAAACTGTGCAAAACTCAACTCCAAAAGGTTTAAAGGCCACAACATAAAACCAGTTATATCGAAACTGACAGAAGAGAAAGTGGAGAATATCCTTGAACCCGTTAGCACAGGAGATGAGTTTCTGAACCAAACACTGTTAGCACAGACACTAACATGAACAATTAATAATTAGGTTCTCATGAAACTGCAAAACTTCTTTACTGTTATTCAGAAAAAGTGGCAGCCTACAGAATAGGAAAAGTATTTTATTTTTTCTTAATTTTTTACAAACTACAGATTTAATGGATGAGTAAACCTTAAGGAAATGTTCAATATTATTTTTTTTTCGGTTCCACGTGGGAGGATTATTAGGGGAAGGGAGTTGGAGAGAGAGAGAGAGAGAGAGTAAGAGAGGAAGAGTAAGAGAGCTCAATATTATTTTTTAAAAATATTTATTTATTTACTTATTGCAATTTATTCACTTTGTATCCCCACTACAGCCACCTCCCTCATCTCTTCACAGTCTCACCCACCCTCCCTCTTCTTCTCCTATGCCCTTTCCCTAGTCCCCTTTTTCTCTTCTATCTGAACCTAGCTTATCAGGTCTCATCAAGGCTGAGTGCATCATCTTTCTCTGTTGCCTGGCAAGACTGCACTCCCCAGGGGGAGGTGATTAAAGAGCCAGCCACTAAGTCCATGCCAGAGACAACCCCTGTACTATTACTAGGGAACCCAATTGGAAACTGAGCAGCCTATGGGCTTCTTTTGAACAGGGGGTCTAAGTCCTCTCCCTGAATGGTCCTTGGTTGGAATATTGTTCTCTACTTTGCTCCTGAGCCCAGGTATTTTGGCTCTGTTGTTTTCCTTATGGAATTTCTGTCCCCTCCAGGTCTTTCTATCTCCCTCTTCCTTCATAAGGATTCTGGCACTCTGCTCAAAGTTTGGCTCTTTGTCTCAGAATCCCCTTTAATACCCTGGTGGGTAGAGTCTTTCAGAGGTCCTCTGTGGAAGGCTCCTGTCCTGATCCCTGTCTTTACCTACTTCCAGTGTCCATCCTGTTCAATATTCTTAGTCTTCTGGGAAATGCAAATCAAGCTATTTTGAGATTTAATCTTATACCATAAGAATGGCTAAGATTAATAAAATAAATGACAGTTCATGTTGCTTAGGATGTGGAGAAAATGGAAAACTAATTCACAGCTGGTAAGACTGCAAACTGGTACAGCCACTATGTGATGCTTTCTTTGCAAGATTGAAAGTGATATATGTCAAGATTCAGCTATAACACCTTGGACATATACTCAAAGGATGTTTCATACCACTACAGAGACAATTGCTCAAGTATGCTCTCTTCATAATATTCAGGAATTGGAAACAACTTAAATGTCCCTCAGCAGTTAAATGGGTAAAGAATGTTTGTATATTTACCAATGGAACATTACTCAGCTGATAAAAATAAAATCACAAAATTTACAGATAAAAGGATAGGACTAGACAAAAATGATTCTGAATGCTATTACTTTGATCCTGAAAGACAGAGATGGGACATATTTAATCATCTATGCATATTAGCTATAAAGTCAGTGGTATACAAGCTAAAATCCATAGAACCATGGAGGTTAGGTATAGCATAGGAATCTGGGGTAAAGGGTGTCAGATAGATCTCCCTACAATAGGTAAGAGAATGTTGAGGATGGACGGGGACATGGGAAGTGGAAGGGAAGGGAAGAAAAAGGGGACAAGGTAGAGAATATAGGAGAGCTAAAATTAGGAGCCATTTAAAAGGTGATATAGAAATTTAATACACTAGAAGCTTCCTGACATATAGACACAGATATGGCGGTAAATTACCAAATAATAGACTGTACAGAGTCCCACCTGGACATCTCTTGTCACCATCAAATGCTTCCAATACTGGGATTGGGTTAAATCTAATTGAGTTGTTAGCCAAAGGTGTCCTGTAGTCTACTGAGCACATCTGAAAGCCTCTAACTAGCAGTGTTTTCAAAGCAAAGACTCATGACCAAACCTTTGGCAGAGTACAGGGAATCATAAAAAAGAAGGGGAGTTAGTCTGATGGGGAAAGGATAGGAGCTCCACAAAGACCAAATATATCTGGGCACAGGGTCTTTTCTGAAACTGACATTCAACCAAGGACCATGTATGGATATAACCTAGAACCTCCGCTCAGATGTAGCCTGTGGTAGCTCAGTAACCAATTGGTTTCCCAAAGTGAGGGGAACAAGGACTATTTCTAACAGGAACTCAATGAAGATACCTGATAAAACAGGATCAGATGAATGGGGGGAGGTCCCCCCCTATCAGTGGACTTGGAAAGGGGCACAGTGGTGATGAGGGAGGAAGGGAGGGACTGGGAGGGAATGAGGGTTCGGGGCACAGCTGGGATACAGAATTAATAAAATGTAACTGATAAAAAACAAACAACAACAACAAAAAACCAAAGGTGTCCTGTGAGAATCTCCAATAATCTACACTGTTGCCTGGACTATAGGCTGCTCTCCACAAATTGACAGTAATGCCCAATGCTGAAGACAACACCTACAGACTTTATTGAACATGGGGAAGTCAAGCTGATTCTACAGAGTACCTTCACCCTTATGTGATGGTATCTGTGGTATAAAAAGTTATTCTGCATGCTACCAAAGGAGAAATGTAAACAAACATCCAGTCACAAATATATATATATATATATATATATATATATATATATATATTATATAATGGCATCCTGCATGTAAGCTATGCTAGGCCAATGGTGACACAAAACTTGTGGGAGTAACTGGCCAATATCTGATTTGACTTAATCCACTCCAAAAACTCATATCTGACACTGCTTTGGTGACCAAGAACTTTATGCTAGATAGCCCATGGACCAAAAAATTACTGGTAAAAAAACGACTCCTAATTACATTCTGCCACATTCATAGATATGTGTCTTCCTCAACCATCATCAGAGAGGTGAGAAAAAAATACAGAAACCCACAGTTTGACATTGTGTAGAGTGTGGGAGACCTTGGAATACTAATCCCTAAACAGGATGTCTCTGTCAAATTCTTTCCCTCAGGGCTCAGGGAGCCAACCTGCAGAAGAGGAGATGGAAAGGTTATAAGGAACAGAGGAAATCTAGGACAACAACAACAACACTGCAAGGCACCTTACATCAACGGGATTGAAACCAATATGAACTCACAGAGAGGGAACAGCATGCATGGGGTCCTGGCGCTGAAACAATGCCCCCATCTCTAACCCAGCAGTTATCTGCAATTGATAGCAACTTGCAATTGAAAATTTAGTTTTCTCCAAGGGAGTCTCAAGGGCAAAACTAACTACTCTTAAGAGTAGGCCTGCATGCCCAGCTTTAGATGGACAACAGAAAATGTACTCAATGGCTTCTTTGGAGGTTCTGTATCTCATGAAATCATTCCAGGGCTTTTTTGCTTTGCTTTATACATAAATGCACAAACACACATATATGCGTGTGTGTGTGTGAATGCACGTATGTGTGTATTCTCTTCTTTTTATCCAATGGTCCTTTGAGCATGTAGTATGGCTTCTGATTTAGTGGGGTTTTTTTTTTTTTTCATGTGGGTCTTTTTTTTATCAGTTACATTTTATTAATTCTGTATCCCAGCTGTGCCCCGAACCCTCATTCCCTCCCAGTCCCTCCCTCCCTCCCTCATCACCACTGTGCCCCTTTCCAAGTCCACTGATAGGGGGGGACCTCCCCCCCCATTCATCTGATCCTGTTTTATCAGGTATCTTCATTGAGTTCCTGTTAGAAATAGTCCTTGTTCTCCTCACTTTGGGAAACCAATTGGATACTGAGCTAGCACAGGCTACATCTGAGCGGAGGTTCTAGGTTGTATCCATACATGGTCCTTGGTTGAATGTCAGTTTCAGAAAAGACCCTGTGCCCAGATGTATTTGGTCTTTGTGGAGCTCCTATCCTTTCCCCATCAGACTAACTCCCCTTCTTTCTTATGATTCCCTGTACTCTGCCAAAGGTTTGGTCATGAGTCTTTGCTTTGAAAACACTGCTAGTTAGAGGCTTTCAGATGCGCTCAGTAGACTCCTGTCATGCGTTCAATGCACATCCCATCTGACTTTCTAAACGAGGATTGATCATCTTACCCCATGTCCGCTCTCTTGATTATCTTTTTTTTTTTTTGAAGTTCATTTTTTTTAAATTTTTATTTAACTTTTATTAAATACACTTTATTCCTTTTTTATCCCCCCATAAGCCCCTCCCCCCTCCCCTCCCGGTCCCCCCCTCCCCCCCTTTCTGCATGAATGCCTCTCCCCAAGTCCACTGATAGGGGAGGTCCTCCTCTCCTTCTTTCTGATCTTTTTTTTTTTTTTTTTTTTTTTTTTTTTTTTTTTGTTCTTCTCAATACAGTTTATTCAGGAACCTTGGACAATCTTCTGACCCTGGGGTTTTTAGGTGTATAGATTTCATTATGTTTATCATATCTTATAGGTCTATATAAGTGAGTATATACCGTGTTTGTCTTTCTCCTTCTGGGATATTTCACTCAGAATGATGTTTTCTAGATCCCACCATTTGCCTGCAAATTTCATGATTTCCTCCTTTTTGATTGCTGAGTAGTATTCCATTGTGTAGAAATACCATAATTTCTGTACCCATTCTTCCGTTGATGGACATCTGGGCTGTTTCCAGGTTCTGGCTATTACAAATAAAGCTGCTACAAACATGGTTGAACAAGTATCCCTTTTGTGTACTTGAGCAAGCTTTGGGTATATACCTAGCAGTGGTATAGCTGGGTCTTAAGGAAGCACTATTCCTAATTGTCTTAGAAAGCGCCAGATAGCTTTCCAGAGTGGTTGTACCAGTTTACATTCCTACCAGCAGTGGAGGAGGGTTCCCCTTTCTCCACAACCTCTCCAGCATGTGTTGTCACTTGAGTTTTTCATCTTGGCCATTCTGATGGGTGTAAGGTGATATCTCAGGGTTGTTTTGATTTGCATTTCCCTGATGGCTAATGAGGATGAGCATTTCTTTAAGTGTTTCTCTGATTTAGTGTTTTTTATGGGAATATTCAATGTGTGAACAAGTGGGTTCCTGCATTTAAATCTTTTTCTTGTGCCATTTCTTAGGCTCAATTCCTTCTGTTTGTTTTGTCCTATTTTAACATGTTAGATTTTGTTTACCTTATTGTAGTTTTACTTTATTTCATTATTTTCCCTTAGAGGCCTGTTTGTTTTTTAAGGAAAGAAAGAAAGTGGGTGGATCATGCTGTGACAGGAGGTAAGGAGTAACAGGGAGGAGTAGAGAGAGTAGACACTGTAATCGGAATAGATTATGTGAAAGGCAAAACCCATTTTCAATAGAAGGAAAAAGGGAAGAAAAAGGAACATCTTGAGTCCTGGAGAAACAGCCCAGCAGTGCATTTGGCTGTTCCAGAGTACCTGAATGTCTATCCTATCTCTTATGCCTCCTGGCTCATAACCAATTGTAATTCCAGTTCCAGGGTATCTTTTCTGGACTCTGTGAGGACTGAATTCATGTGTCCATTCCTGTGTCCACATATGTACTAATTAAAAACAAACTCTTAAAAAGAAAAGACTATCTTATAAGCCCTTAAATTAATAAAGAGGCTGAGCTAAGGAAACCCAAACTCATTTTTCAACACTGTGATGTTTATTTTCTTTTAAAGTATTTCTGTTTACTTTTAATCAAGAACTTCTCAAGTTTGAGCTATTTTTCTTGGTCACAACAGAGTCTGTTTTAGTCAGCAGCTTATTTATCCTATAGATGAATCACCCAGAAGACCTCCTGAGGCACACTGAATCCCAGATCTCCAATACTCTTCTCCTTAAGTTTAATTTTATTTTAAAATTTCCTTTCCTTCCTAAAATTCTGAAAGCTCATTTCAAGGTATAATATTTACAGATTATTTTACCTCACAATCTCTCATAAATTATTTGCGCTTGATCATTCTGTTTCAATATTTGAATTTGTAATTACCTCCCCCAAGGTCTTCTGAGACCTGACTTCCCTTACAAAGCTGTGATAGAAGAGGAAATTAAATATGGAAGGCAACTTCCTTTTGAAAGTTTTATTCTCTCAGGTGAGGTGGTATCAAGGAATGTCCTTGTTCCAGTAAGTGGGCAGGTCCAGTGAAAGTTGGACACAGGCAGATGGGATTTTCTCTGCTTTACTCCCTTAAGTGGAAGGGAATTCACCCAAAGCCAATATTCCCTCCGAGAGATCACAGAAGCCTGTGAATGTATCTCATATGATTCGTTGCCTCTCTGAATACAATGTTGATTTAGATATTCTGTTATGTTAGCATGTGTCTCCATCCATTTTCTATTGACATAAAAGTATCTTGGACTGGGTGACTTATAAAAAGGGAATTTAAGCTCACTGTTTTAAAGATGGAGGAGTTTAAGATTGGGTATTCATATCTGGAGGACTCTGTGGTGCTTCAAGTAATGACAGAAATGAAAAGGTAGTGATGGTACATTCTAAGAGATGAATCTAGGCAAAGCTTCACCATAGTTCATTCATTCCTGTGACAAAAGGCAGTAAATCGCTTTAGGATAATCTCCTCCTTATTGGCTCAAACAGCTCCCAGTACTGATGCATTGAGAAAATGATGTTCTGACATGCGAACCTCGAGGTACACACAGCAGTGATAGCTGCATGGTCACAGATTTATTCACACAAGTTTTCTAACTTTTAATTTAATACCATGACCAGCAATTTATCATCATTCTAGGACATGTTGAGAATATCCATATCACTTTTCATATAACCATTATTGTATGTTAAAGCCTCCACAATCCCCTAAGTCCCTGTATTCATGGGCTGTGTGTACTAGGACACTGTTGATGGCTCTACTAAGGCCTTGATTGTTAAGGACCATGAGTCGCTAGAGGTCCATAGCTGTGTTTACTACCCTCTAGGTGTTCACTACAGTCTGTATTGATGTTAAATACACAAAAGTATATACCCTGTGACCTTGATCTTCCCAATTCTCTGCTTTTTATGGTTAATTTAAGCAGGCAAAGAGCTTGCAAGACGGCTACTATGTATGTCATGGATACTTTATGAGTTCATTCATTTGGCCCAGAGACTGTCCACATCACTGAAGCACTGGTTCCTTATAGACAATAGAGCTGGGTGCTCTGTAAGGGCTCTCCTGGGTACCACTGGCTTCCAAAACTGTGTCTGGAAACAGCATCCACCTTTACCAGCTAATTCTTGCTGCTTCCTGTTTCCATGTGTAATGTGATTCTGATTCATCATTGTGGGCAAGTATGTTAAGATAGTTTAGGCCAGACTCTAAGCCCATACTTCAGCTGCAATGGTGTGTGACGAAATTATTCACTGGTTTTAGCTTCTGAATTGGGAACCACCACCACTCCCTTTATTTTGAAGAAGAAGAAGAAGCATTGTGTTATTTCTTTAAACTTGGTGGTTGTTGAAAGATTTGTCTTAAATTCCTGCTGTTTACTGGTGCTGCTTTTGTTCATCCATTAGTCACCTCAGCATTGCTCTAGCTCTGCCTGATGCAGTCTCATATACATTGGAAATTTTGTCATTCTGTTTTTGAATTCATGTGATTCTCTCCATACCCTGACCCAGCTAAAGAATGATACTGTCGCAGGAAAGAAAACCATCCTATTTATCTTTGTGTATTTCTTAATCTCCCCTATTGCTGGAACAGTTCATAATGTATGGTTTGTACAGTGTGTTAAAGGAAGTAATTCCTCACAGTAAGTGTTCAAATTGTAGGAGAGAAGAACCCACTTACCCCTTCTCCATCAACTCACAGTACAAAGATAGACCTTGATGTATTCATCTAACAGTACTCAGAAACTAACTCCTTACATACATTCCTTTCCAGAACCATTTATCTCTTCTTTGGCTATATTTAAAGGCTCTTATTTGACTACATAAAAATTCACAATATTTAAGGCAGTTTTCTTAAAGGAAATGAGGATTGCAGTCTCTTGAATACTGTTAGACCAAGCATCAGTGAGAGAGATTTGAGTTGATTGGTTCTGTTGGCAACAGAAAATCTTCTCTACAAAACCTTCATACTGTTTTGGAGCAGAAAAGATAAGATTTAAGGTAAATGAAAGTTTGGATTGAGGCATGTATTTCTACATGACGTTTAATGACTAGACAGAACTCTGATAGAAAATCTGAAAATTATCTAAAATTATCTTTGATTTTTATGAGAAGAATTTTAGATGTTCAAGTATTAGAGATTATCATTGACATGGCAGAATTTTTCTTGAAAATACCTGTAATTGAAGAATCAAGGAACTTGCTTGAGTAAGAGGCTTCTGCAGTAACAAAGGCATGCTAAACAAGGAGTAAAGTTATTTAGTATTTTATAGTACCTAATATTTGCTGCCTAGGGCTGGCAAAACAATTTAACATAAACCATGATCTTAGAACAGCAGAAATGACTCTAGATGCTTAGAAATGAAAAGTTAGCAAGACTGTGCTCCCCCTGAATACAGAATCCCACAGGAAAGTTTTTACTTCATGAATTCTTACCTTTAGTATTAGTGGGCTTCCAGGTACATAGCTACCTTGATTTCACTTCTTTCTGTTTCTTTGTGTCACATGGTGTGTGTGTGTGTGATATATACGTGTATGTGCACATTTGCATCCTAGCAAGGGGTTACAGGAGAGCATAGACATGTCTGACTTTTATGTTAGTGCTGAGTATTCCGTCTCAGGCGCCAGTGTTTGCACAGACAGCATCCCCGCCCACTGAACTATCTCCCCAGACTGTCACATGGAGATTTTCTTATGAGACCATCTGCTATACACAACTGGCAGGCCACTCTAATCCATTGAATAGGACCCCATTTCAGCTAATTATACCTGTGTTGATGCCATTTCCCTGTGAAGTTATGTTCTACAGTCCTACGGTACTGGATGTTTGACCTTCATCTCATTTTAGGGCACAGAATTCAACATGTAACACATGTAAGTTTAGTTATCAGGGTTAGGCTGATAGTTTCTTTTCCAGGGGCTGTAACTAGACACCAACAAGGAAGAACAAGGATGAACCAGGCATTGTTAATGCAGCAGGAGAAGCAGAGGCCACAGGATCTCTGTAAATTCAATGCCGGTCAAGTCTACAGGAATAACCACAATGACAGCCAGGTGTTATGGCACATATATGATATCCTAATACTTAGGAAGCTAAAGGATGAACATTGTGAATTTTAAAATAGCCTGGGCTATATCACGATTTCAAGCCAGACTGGATTAGAGTGAAGAAAGTGTCTATGTATCAGAACAATGTTTCCAAAAACACTTTCTGGATTATCATGGAGGACTATTGTTTATTCATCAATACTCTAATACTGTCTTTTAATAAGTATCAGTTTTCCTCCTTCTAGAATATACTGATAAAAAAGGCAGTCCAGTTTAATACTTTTCTTTAGACTCTTGTTATTAAGAAACTCTTAATTAACTGCTACTGTGGCATTCTATCATACCACATTAAATGATTCTAGACACATCACCATTGCATTCATGTGCTCATTACAGAGCACAATTATTTCAAGTGGCAAAACTCAAGAAATTTGAGGCCTGGAAGCTAAAAGGTGTCATGAGCTTGAGAGAGAGAGAGAGAGAGAGAGAGAGAGAGAGAGAGAGAGAGAGAGCTAGCTCAAGCACTTGAACTGACGGTGGGAGCCAAATGCTATGAAGACAGATGGGAGAATATGAGGAGTGTCAAAGTAAAAATGAGCCCCAGGAAGATGGAGAAGGGGAAGGAGTAAGAGTAGGATCAGTGAAAATAAGGCTTCATGAGAAAGTACAAGAACTCCTGTAATGTAGTAATCTAATTAAGCTACAATTTAAGAAGTGTTTGCGTGGAGGTGTATGAGTGACTGGATAAGCCTTCTCACTGAAACAATAACATATACTTCTTTTAATTTATTTTTATTTACTTTTACCAAGAATTTCTCAAGTTTGAGCTATTTTTCTTGGTCACAACAGAGTCTGTTTTAGTCAGCAGCTTATTTATTTTATAGATGAATCACCCAGAAGACGTCCTTAGGCACACTGAATCTTGGATCTCCAGTAAATTAACTCTTCTCAATAAGTTTAATTTTATTTTAAAATGTCCCTTTTTTCTTAAAATTCTGAAAGCTAATTTCAAGTTATAATACTTACAGATTTCTCTCTCCACCTGTCCCTGAATGTCCCTACCCATGTCTTTGGTGCTGGGGTAATAGACACTTAGCACAGAAACCAAAATTTACATGATTGTTAGGAACCAAAAACTCAGTATTTCATGCTACCACAGCAGCCAGTTTTTCAAGTTATCCTCCCAACTGAATTTAATAAAATTATTATTCCATAATGAACCCATTACATCCTTCACTTCTATATTCTTTTTTTTTTTTTGCTAATATTAAGCAGGTTTTGTTGTATTTGTGTTCACGAGATCATAGGCCTGAAAGACTGCCCACGATATTAAAACTGTGGTGTCAGCAAAGTGACTTCATGCTTCTGTATTCTTATAATTAAATAAAACATATACTTTTTTTTTTCCTGATCAAGTCTCGGTTTAGTGAACATGCAAACAACACTTATAAAGCAAAGGGTACAAGCAAATTTTTTTTTCACAGTAGCAACACATCTGTGCCACCTGGCAAGGCATGCAGGAATTCACTCAAGGTCACAAAGTCTGCTGTCTGGTTCCCAAGGTTGCAGGGAGCTTGCTATCTTCTTCCCAGGCTCAGAGCACCCCGCCTGCAGAGACCGCCAAGGACAGTCTCTGAGAAATGGAACTATGGATAAGACCCGCATCTGCCAAGGCCAGGAGGCAGAATTCCAATTACCAGACTCCTTCAGCTAATGCTTCAGAAAATACAACTGTCAACCACTGTTCTTCATGCCCTATGTTTGCTTCTAGAACCAATATGCATGTGTAATTAAGAGATATGTATGTATGCATGTATGTATGTATGTATGTATGTATGTATGTATGTATGTGTCTTAGGGTTTCCATTGCTATGAAGAGACGCCATGACCAAGGCAACTCTTATAAAATACAACATTTAATTGGGTCTGGCTTACAGTTTCAGAGGTTTAGTTCATTATCCTTATGGTGGGCAGCATGACTGTGTCCAGGCAGACTTGGTGCTGGAGGAGCTGAGAGTTCTACACCTTGATCTGAAGGCAGTCAGGAGGAGACTGGATGTGTTTCACACTGGATGTAGCTTGAGCATTTAAGACCTCAAAGCTCCATCCCCACAGTGACACACTTCCTCTGACAAGGCCACACCTCCTTCAATAGGCACCAGCTCCTAATAGTGCCACTCCGTATGGCCAACCATTCAAATACATGACTCCATTAGGGCCATAACTAGTCAAATCACCAGATTATAAAACATATACTTATTACTATTTCAACTCATTCTATAATTTTTGCTTTATAAACATTTTTGCTTTATAAACATGGTCTATAAATCAAAGAGAAGCAAGGAAAGTGTATATATATATGTTTATATGAATATTATATATATATATATATATATTTATCTATTTGTTTACACTGACTGGGACTTTTAAAAAATGTATCAGTGATTGGGTTTTGAATATTTTTTATTATTTTTGGAGTTTTGTTTCTCCTTTATGCAACCCATTGCAAGGTCAAAGATTCACAGAAATAAAGAAACTACAAACTGGGTGATTTTTTTTTTTTATTCACTCAAAAGGACATTAAAGACCAAAGACCAGAATTTTTCCAGGAACACTATGTCTTTCATAGGCTTTATTCTCAAAATATTGTTGACATTTGGGGAGGATGAAAAGCCCTGCATTAAATGTGTTCACATGTATTTATGACAGTCTAAGAAGAAAAAGGGACTGTATTGCCCAGAAATGAGTCAAACACTTGATTGTCATCTTCTGGTAATCAGGAAAATTTTGGGTCCTGTAGGGAATGGGCCCTAGTGCAAGGCAATTAAATCACTGAGCTAGGTGGGCTCTTGGAAGTAATTCTGGAACTTCTCTATTCTCTTTTTTTAATTCTTGGCTACTACAAGGTATGATTTCTACTCTCAATGCTTCTTGCTATGATGTAATTCATGCTTTCCTAATGGCTCAAAACTCAGAGACAACCAGTTACAGTCTGTAACTGTGATTCATAATAAATCGTTCTTTATGTTAGTTGATCATAACAGGTGTTTTGTCATAGAAAAGTGGCAAAATCTTAATTAAGTTATGATGGCACATCAAGCTGTTTACTCTGTTGCTGATATTATTAACATCTTTCACTGGCATTGGGACTCAGTTTCCTCAGCCTTTCCCAATAGAATGAAGACCAGTACATTTCCAAAAATTCTCCAGGCCTTCATTGTGAAATTGGAACTGATGAGACATCCAGCCTGTAGACTAAGCATCTGCCTGATTCTCAGCCTCTTTGGTAAGTAAGCTACCCAAACCAAATCTTGTAAGCCAGCCTAAGAAACCCTATTGATAATATGTATTTATCCTATTGGTCCTGTACAACTTGTAGAGGTGGTTAAGAAATGGGTAAAAAATTTATCTTAAAAAAGTAGATATTTTAAGATCAATCTTTGAAAAACTCATGGAGCTACATAATAAGTAGAATGAAAGGACAAAATGAATATATTTATTGATAAGTTTCTGAAAATATGTTGCATCTATAGTCATTAAAGATCTTGGAATCTTCAAATCCTCATGGGTAAACATATATTCCAATATATCTGAAGAACTCAAAGTCTTAGGGTTATTTCCATAAACATTAAACATTTTCATACTATGTGCTAAACCCCAATGTGACAAAATGAATAAGCGATCATCTAGTCTTTGAAAATACACCACTCCTTCCAAAATCAGGTAATAACTGAAGGTTAGTTGCATTTCTCAGGGAAAGTGATACCTAAGTTTTCTAAAATGACTCCATAACACTGAATTTCACATTTATTTTCAAACTCAAATTAATGGAGAACAACTCAAAAACAACAGTTTAGCAATCTGTCAATTCATTAAAAACAGGTATCTGTCTGCATGCACGTGACATCGCCAGCTGGAAAGCTAAAATTGTATCTACGCAATTGCTGTTCTGCCACAGGATGAGAAAACATCTTAAATAATATAATTATCTGGCTTGTGAATTTCTGTAATTTCAAAATGTCAGGAGATAGGTACTAGAAAAATATAGGCTGCTTTTCATTTTAATGTCTTCATTGTCTACAAACACAATCACTATTTTTTAGAGTGACCAAATGGATCATTAATTTGCCAGTGGAAATCTACATCAAACAAGAAGACTGTTTTGTGAGTTTTCAGTGATTAAGACAGTGCTGTAGCCACCCTGCTTGTACTAAGATAACACATGTGCATGTACTATCCATCACCTCTCCACATGCTCATTCCAGGATGTACTGAGCAACAAAACCCAGACCAGATTTCCCTCCTTAGATGTCTGAAATTTATTATCATGAAATGCTATAGCCTACTACATATTAATATAGACATTTTTATGAGTAAAGCTCTCTCCTTGATTTTATCCCAGCGCTTATTCAGAATGCCCAGTTCTGTTCACATATAGTGGAGGATTACACTGGAAGCAGTGTTTTAGTCTTCAGATAAAAGCTCTTAGAGAAATGACAAGCAATGACACTCATCTTTCAAATGCCAGAATTTATGTATAGAGTGCTCCTTAGGTATCTTCTAAAGGGATGTTTTTCAAGAGTTTTTAATTCTTTCCTACTGGGTTAACATATTCTAGTTGAACACCAACTATTTCACAGGTGGGAAAATGACTTTAAACCTTGTAAAAGTTTTCAGTTTTCTCTGGCACCTCTATGAATTGTTTTTTTATTGTCAGAGATACATGGCTTTGACAATAAACTTTAATTTGACTTATTTTAAGTGCAACAATAAACAAACTTTCATTTTGAATAAATGCAATAGTAAAGGGAAGATGAATAACTTATTACATAGTCTGATGAAAGTCAGTAAAAGATAATTATTCAAATTAGATAATATTTCTGACTACTTGAGATTAAAGTGACAGTGACATGATTCAAATTCTCATTTCTAAAATTTTTAGTGATATTGTGCCTATTTCTGTTTTTCTTGTATGTCACAAGCACCTTTTGTCTTCACTTTTGCCTGGGATACTAGGAATGTTGAAAAAAAAAATAGGAGTAGCTTGATGAATGGGGTGACATGGAAACCAATTTGTCTGTGTTCTGTTAGATCCCAGGCTGACAGATTTTATACTTGCAAACAGTTATTTATGCTTATATTTACAATTGTACTCATAGTAAAATTTAGATAAATTTACATAAATTTACATTTGTGTGCAATGGTATATAGTATTAATATATCTTAATTACATATGAATTATATATACATGCAATCTCCACACACATATATGTCCCAGGGATATAGAAGAATTAACATATGTATAGCCATAGAAATAGATTTATTAACGTATATGTTCCCTTATTGATATTGACATATACATGTATTTATAAATACATTATACAGCATTTAATTATATAATGTAAGTAACTGTGATTAATTTAAGCAACATCCATGTATAATTGTGTGTCCGTGTATAGATGTGTGCATGTGATCTACCACTTAGCACAATATATAGTGCGCAATAATTTCTATTTTTTTATTGAGGAAATTATTCATATGTATGTGTTACATCTCTAACTGTTATAAAGTGCAGGATCTTTCCCTCTTGTGTAGTTTTGTCTGGCTTCTTTGTGGCCTATGATGCCATCCAAGGTGGTCAGTGCAATGACATCAAAACAAAATAATGGAAGATTATCCTATTAATTCTCTGGATGTTTGAACTTTATATCAAATCAAAGTCTGAGCCTTGCACAGTTGTCTTGAGAGAAACAGCCAGGACATTCATACACACCATTACAGAAGCACAAAGAGATGACACAGAAAGCAAGCACTTACTATCAAGTATTTTTCATACTTTAAAGGAAACATCTCAGAAGTTAACAATAGAATGAGGCCTAAGGTATATATGTATAACAAGGTAGAGATAGATGAAACATTGATAGATGATATAGATAGAAATAGATAGATGATAAATAGATGATAGATAGCCAGACAGATAGATGATAAATAGAAAAGCAGATGATAGATAGGAGATACAAAGCCAGAAATTTTTCTCTAGGTAAACATCTCTGTGTGGGATTCCCTAGTAAGGGGAGCAGAGGCTGTCTCTGACATGGACTCTGTTGCCTGCTCTTTGATCACTTCCCTCTGGGGGAGTGGCCTTCTCAGGTCACAGAGGAAGAGGATGCGTCCAGTCCTGATGAGACTTGACAGTCTGGGGCCAGGTGGTAAGGGAGGAGCACTCCCCCTCTCTGAGAACTAAGAGAGGAGGATGGGGAGAAGAAGGATAAAGGGTAGGACCAGGATGAGACAAGAGAAGGCACCTTCATAATTGTGGGAAAAAAGTGGGAAAGAATACCTTAGGAGTTTGAATCTGTACTTGGGTTATTTCAACTTTGATCTTTGTGCAGAGTTAACAAAAAAATCACATACTTCTCAGGTTTCTCCAAAAGAGTCTGTTGTGTTATCACATGAAGTCTCGAGATCCCCAACTTATCACTGGCCTTCTCGCTCTCAAAATGCAAGCTTTTCTCATGTCTACATGCAGCCAGTGAAAAAAATCAGTCAATGAAATATGTTGTCAATCTGCCTCCTTCTGTAAATTTTTAGACTATGTGAAGCCCTTTGATGAAGGCTGAACACATTTAAATTCACAAGGCCTGTGTAGAAAAATCACCTCAGGTACACAAATCTCAAAACACTTATGAATGCCCACAAAAATTTCATGTGCAACTGGTTATTATTTGCCTCTAGTGATCTTTAACAGATCCTTACATATTTCTCATGACACCGAGTCTCGGTGTTTAGATCTGTAACTCTTCCGTGGCTCTTTATGAAATTTGCCTTAGAGAGGCTCCATGCATTTGTCAGGGCATTAGTGAAAATATGTCTAGCAACAAAAGCGTTTCTGAAAGGAATAATAGCTTGCCTATTTTTAAATTATGAATTTTGTGAGTTTTCTGTTAATGAAATTCTGAACTCATTCCAACGTAATTATTTGTCACAATGAGTCATCATTCGATGACAAGAATAAAAATCAAGTTTTTTTTTAAATAACATCACAGTAAATTCTATGACTATTTTAAATATCTGTGATATCTCTCAATTAAGTATAGAATGAAGGAGAAATACAAAATAAGATACAAGTAGAATGAAGTTGGAAATATGTTTTAATTAATAGAAACCATGATTTTATATTATTTATTAATGTGGGTATTATATGTCGACAAAATGGTATAAATTGAAATAAGACATTATTTGAGAAATTCTGCCATACCAAAAAGATACATACTGGTATGGCATAGTTACTGTTCACCTTCCAATTCATTATATTGGTAACAAGTAGATACAGTATAATCAATACGGGATTTTAATTTTTTCTAGTTTACAGTGCTTATTTTCTGATACTTAAAATTTGAATTCATGTAAATGTGTGAGCATTTATATTCATGTATATGCATGCTCTCAGAGGTCTGAAGAAAGGATCGGATCTTTTAGAGCTAAAATTACAGGTGTTCAAGAGCCCATTTGACATGGTTTCTGAGAACAAAACTCATGTCTTCTCCAAGAACAGCGAATCTCTTAATCATTAAAGCATCACTCCAACCCTGAAAGTACTTATTCTTGATTTCTTAGATAATGTGTCACAATCTGTTTAGGATAAAAAAAAATTAGGAACATTGCTCATTTCCAAATATTTATGATCAAGTTAAAAGAAAAAGAAAATAAAAATTTACATAGTCACAGATTGCAATCAGTTCACAAATTTTAAATAATTCATTTTAGGAGCTCAGAGTAACACAGACAAATATCAGGAATCCAAAGGCTTCATAAAAGCAATGGTCTCTGACCTAAGCTTTGGAACCTATTGTACTCAAAAATTCAACAAAGGTATGATATTAGTGAAAAATATACCTAAAATTCTGGGACTTTCAACAGGATGACAAAGCAAATCAGGGGTGGAAAGAAGAGGTCCTGGGTGAATACAGAAGGGAAGGAGAGGAGCCAAAGTGAAGAAACTCCTTTGGAACTTATTTGGATGTAAGGCTATACTCGTTGGATGGTTTATTATGTACCAGATAAAGTAAATTCTCTAAAAATGAAAAAAAAAAAAAACACCTAAGGCCAATACTCCAGTTGTTTAGAATCAGTGATATGGGTACCATCACTGAAGAAATTGAGACCATCAGAAACAATAGAGTTAGGGAGTCTCAATGGACAAAGTCTGAGAAAATAATGTTTATGAACCAGGTGATTAGAGAGAGTTTTTAGTTGTCATTCAAGAAGAAATAGGTAGTATTTCATTGCGTAAATATACACGGAGAAGACCTAGACCCCCTGCTCATATGAAGCCCATTGGCTGCTCAGTTTACAAGTGGAATTCCCTAGTAAGGGGATCAGGAGCTATCTCTGACATGAACTCAGTGGCCAGCTCTTTGATCACCTCTTTCTGGTGAATGCAGCCTTGCCAGGCCACAAAAGAAAATAATGCAGCCAGTCCCAATGAGACCTGATAGGCTCTGTTCAGACAAAAAAGGAGGAGGTCATCCCCTATCAGTGGACTAGGGGAGGGGACATGGGGAGAAGAGGGAGGGTGGGTGGGACTGGGAGAAGATGAGGGAGTGGTCCACAGGCTGTATACAAAGTGAATAAATTATAATAAATAATAATAGACAAATAAATAAAAAAGAAGAAGATTTAGGTAGTTAGGTATTAAAAAATCTAATGCATTGCTACGAATTAAGTGTAAGTTAAAACTATATTCTGAAACAACAAAAAACTTTAGCAGAATCAAAATATCAAATCTTTATCGTAGCTAAGTGAAAACAAACAGAGAGAACATAATAATCAATATATGGAGAACAGTTTCAGAGGAGAAAGGTTAGGGACATAAAGTCATAATCTTGATGATAACTTTATAACATATAATTATATTCTATACTCAATGTTGGAAATACACATCAAACTTTCAAAAAAAAATCTATGGCTTAAAGTCTTGTCAAGTAAGCAGTTTCAATATGGTGAAACTGAAGTTGAAATGCCTTGTGTGATGCTGTGCCTCTACTCACTCCAGAGAAACAACCAAACAGAAAATGGCCCAATTTGGTGAACCACTAAGTTTATAGTGGTTGCTTCTAGGAGTATATGTGAAATATTGCCTACAGAAGCATGGATGACTCAAAGGGACCTATCCCAGTAAAATCCCATACCAGCATGGGTGAAGATTTACAAAAGCCGCAAATCTGAGCCCCCTGCATAACTAGCGGACAGCTCAATACTTCAGTCACTTCTCAACCGTCCTTTCTGTTTATATCACCCTAATGCAGGTGGCTGATCAGGGGTGATGAAAGACTTGTATAGATGGTAGATTTTGTAAACTTACTGAAACTCTTGAGTTGGTTACTTCCGGAGTCTTAATGAGCCTCCCTCCAAGATGGAACTCAACTCAGAGAAATCTGTTGCACAACTGATTATCATTTTGATATAGAATGATAGAGAAAAAACTAAGTTAACATATGCTTGAATTATATTTAAACAAGGAAGCATTAAAATCACCCTAAATACTTAAGTCATTTATGGAATGTCACAAATGTATCATAATGTTTTTAGCAAGTATTTTTATTTTAATTAAATAACATTATCATTTAACTATGAGTCTCTATTATTTTCTTTGAACTTCATATGAAAGAGTATATGAAGTATTTTCTGTTCTTCCCAAATCTCTAGTGTCTCTGATTCAAGTAGGTGACATATATCTTAGTCATCTTCATGTAAGGTCACAGAATGGACCAGTACAATGTTGCTACTCAACTAGTTAATTCTTGTTTGAACCATGTCTTTTTGAAATATATTTTTTAATTCTTTATTAATTACACTTTATTTACTTTGTATCCCCGCTGTGGTTCCCTCCCTCCTTCCAGCCCAATCCCTCCCTTCCTCCACCCTCCCCATGCATGCCCCTTCCCCAAGTCCACTGATAGGGGAGGTCTTCTTTTCCTTCCTTCTGATCCTAGTCAATTAGGTCTCATCAGGAGTGGCTGAGTTGTCTTCTTCTGTGGCCTGGTAATGCTGCTTCCCCTTCAAGGGGAGGTAATTAAAGAGCAGGCCAATCAGTTCATGTCAGAGACAGTCCCTGTTCCTATTACAATGGAACCCACTTGGATACTGAACTGCCATGGGCTACATCTGTGCAGGGGTCTTAGGTTATCTCTATGCATAGTCCTTGGTTGGAGTATCAGTCTCAGGAAAGACCCCTGTGCTCAGGTATTTTGGTTCTGTTGCTCTCCTTGTGGAGTTGCTGTCCTCTTCAGATCTTACTGTTTCACACTTCTTTCATAAGATTCCCTGCACTCTGCCCAAAGGTTGCCCATAAGTCTCAGCATCGTTTCGGCAGCACATATACTAAAATTGGAACCATGTCTTTATCAAATATGACACACTCTGTCTGAGACGTCTCCTTCAGAATTAGTATGTTGGATCCTGAAAATCAAGGTGGTGGTATTAGATGAAGAATAAGAAAAATGATCATCATGATCATGAAGAGAAAACAATCATGTTTGGAATTAGTGTCTTTGTTGAAAGACACCCCAGAGATCAAGCTTGCCTACATTACAGCTTAAGAAACAAGTGTAAGAAAAATATGTGTGTGGTGATGGTTCTGCTCCAGATGCCACCTGTGCAGGTGATTTCATATCAGAATTCAGTGACTCCACAAAATGTAGAGAAAGAAACTTGTCTTGTTCATAAGCCATTCTTCCTACAGTATTTTGCTGTAATAAGCCAAATCAACTAGGATGGTGGATATTTATTTCCTTTGTAGCCACTTTTAAGGGAACCGACTCTTAAGTATATTAATTTCTTTTATCTCAGAGTTATTGCTGCTGCTTTCATTGTTCAAATGAGCTTGTAATTTGCGGACATTATTTGTTAGCTGATTAAGAAATAAGCTGATAGCATAAGATAATGAAAAGAGTGAGTTTTCACTCTCCCTTATATTTTAATAAAAGCTCTTTGTGGAGAATTTCTTATATGGTAATTAGCAGCTGATTAGTAGAGCTGCATTATGAACTACTTGATTCACTTTTAATATATTGGCTATTCAATATTACCACAGCTAATTAAACATGTGATTTCTTCAACTAATTATTATTATCTAAAGAATTAAGATGTAAATTCATTGCACCCTACAAGACAAATCATTTAGGGAGTGAAAAAATTTGTATCTTCCATCCCTAATATTTTCTGTGCCACAATACGCTAACATAACAAACATTCCTTTGTCTAGAATATTGAAAATTTATTTTTATATAATATATATTTATATAGATTTGAGAATATATATTTATATATATATATTTGAGACAATATCCTTTTTTCTATGTCTTTCTTTTTTATATTAATTATACTTTATTCACTTTGTATCCCAGCTGTAACCCCCTCCCCTATTCCCTTCCAATCCCGACCCCCTCCTTCATCTATTCCCATAGCCCTCTCCAAGTCCACTGATAGGGGAGGCCCTCCTCCTTCATCTGACCCTAGCCTATCAGGTCTCATCAGGACTGGCTGCATGAGACAAGATCCTTCATAACCGATTGTGCTGATTTGTAAAATTAAACACTTGAAGAAAAAAAAATTTGGTTGGGAATTTAAGAGAATATGAGGGAGCAGTAAGTTCTTTATCCCTCCCCACTCAAAATAACATGATATGCCATTAGCTGTTATCAACTGTTATCAGCTGAGGCCTTGGTGTTTAGATGCTCTAGAAGATGGAGGGTATCACATTAAACCACCACACCGATCTATTTAAACACCGGTGGTGGTTACTCACACTTTCTTCACTAACCGTCTCAACTGAACTGATTCCTCTTTTTCTTCTTCCATAGAATTATCCACCTTTCAATATGTTCTAGCATGTTACTCTATCTATTATTCCTTGAAATAATAGCCTCACCACACTGTAAACAAAGACCAACAGGGCTTTGCTTTGAAAATTAATCACACCACCATCATTTGGGGACAACAATCATGTGGCATCAATGTTTATTTTTGTAAAGTACTTTGACGACTGTCTTCCTCAAATAATTACCATGAATAAGACAGATAAATTAAAACAATGTTCAAAAATGGTTTTTTAATGAGACATTGCTAAGATACATTTTTCAATAATGAGGTCATGTTCACCATGTATGAGAAACTTGACTGTAGAAGCAGCCTTGACAAGGGTCCACCATGAATTACACTGTGATGGCACTCTAAGATCTGAATCTTGCTGGGCTATAGTTAGATATGTTATTTGACTTCCTAGAATATAATAATTAATTTCTTTCATTTTCATTCTGCTCATTTGATTTTATATCCTTTCAAATACGGCTGTAAAAATCAACTAATACATATGTATACACTGCTTTCTGAATCTGATATTCACTTTGTTTGTGGGCATGTGGGGGTGATTAAATCTCTACCGCTCAGACATTCATTGGGTACCTTCCATTGGTCAGGTTAGGCTACACTGACTAAGTTATAGACCTTTGCTTCTGTCTTCATTTGCTTACAGTCTAGTCAGAGAGGCAAAGGATAAAATGATGAATCATGATACACAGTATAAATCAAGAGATTGAGTATAGCAAATAAGAATGTAATATATTCTGGCACAAAGAAAGTCATTTTTATGCAATTCATGGTATACTGCATGTACAATTAGATGAAGTAGCAGTTGAAAATTCAATTAAAAACTGTTTAATGCTAAGAAGAAAAACATGGTTGAAGACCAGAGATGTAGATACCTTTGTTTTGCTCAAGGTTTTGAATGAAGAAGAATATAAACAATGCCTAGTGGGTGTGGTGAGTTATGCAGTAGAAGAGTGGGAAGAACATATAGAGAGAGGTTGCCTTAGTGTTTTCTAAGGAGTTAGAAATCAATGAAGACAGATGTGGATGGAGAGATGAAATTTATTTTGAGAGATATTTTTTTAAAGCACACAGGTTTACTTCAGAAACAACAGCAAGACAGCAATGCTTCTTCTACAGCACAGCAAAGTCAATAAGGAGATGTGAAAATGTGGCAAATAGAACAGCAGAGAAACACTTAAAGAAATGCTCAACATCATTAGCCACCAGGGAAATGCAAATCAAAACGACCCTGAGATTTCACCTTACACCCATCAGCATGGCCAAGATCGAAAACTCGAGTGACAACAAATGCTGGAGAGGTTGTGAAGAAAGGGGAACCCTCCTCCATTGCTGGTGAGAATTTAAACTGGTACAACCACTCTGGAAATCAATCTGGCGCTTTCTCAGACAACTAGAAATAATGCTTCCTGAAGATCCAGCCATACCAACCTAGGCATATATCCAAAAGAAGCTCAAGTACACAATAAAGATATTTGCTCAACCATGTTTGTAGCAGCTTTATTTACAATAGCCAGAAGCTGGAAACAGCCCAGATGCCCCTCAACTGAAGAATGGATGCAGAAATTGTGGTATATCTACACAATGGAGTATTACTCTGCAATGAAAAATAAGGAAATCATGAAATTTGCAGTTAAATGGTGCGACCTGGAAAGGATCATCCTGAGTTAGCTGTCTCAGAAGCAGAAAGACACACACTGTATATACTCACTCATATAGACATGTAATATCGGATAAACCTACTAAAATCTGTACATCTAAAGAAACTACGCAAAAGAGAGGACCCTGACTAAAATACTCAATCCCCATCCCAAAAGGCAAAGAGGAATGACAGCAGAAGAATAAAACAGGAAACAAGCTAGAAACCCGCCACAGAGGGGCCTCTGAAAGGCTCTGCCCTGCAGACTACAGAGCAGATGCTGAGACTTATGGCCAACTGTCGGGCAACGTGCATGGAATCTTATGAAAGAAGTAGGAAACAGTAAGATCTGGAGAGGATAGGAACTCCACAAGGAGAGCAACAGAACCAGAAATTTGAACACAGGGGTCTTCCCTGAAACTCATACTCCAGCCAAGAACCATGCATGGAGATAACCTAGAACCCCTGCACAGATGTAGCCCATGGCAGTTTAGTGTCCAAGTGGGTTGCATAGTAATGGGATAAGGGAAAGCCTCTGTCATGAACTGATTGGCCTGCTCTTTGATCACCTCCTCCTGAGGGGGGAGCAGCCTTACCAGGCCACAGAAGATGACAATGCAGCCACTCCTGATGAGATCTGATAGACTAAGATCAGATGGAAGGAGAGGAGGACCTCCCCTATCAGTGGACTTGGGGAGGGGCATTCGTGAAGAAGGGGGTGGGAGGGTGGGACCAGGAGGGGAGGAGGGAGGGGCTTATGGGGGGATACAAAGTTAATAAAGTGTAATTAATAAAAAAATAAAAAAGAAACTACTTTAAAATATCCTAGTAGATAAGGACATGCACACTGTCATGAAGAAAGGATTAACTCTTTTGAAGTAAGAATATAAAACCCTTTTTAAATTTGTTAAGATGCCCTCAGCCTTAGGAATGTCTTTTTCAATTGGTGACAAAGTGTATAGGGAAGACACTTTCCATGCTATGCTTTGAAATACACAAATGAATCTCACTCAGGATATTTCACACCTATGACATTAATTCTGTAAATACATGGTTCTTCAATAGGATGGGCCATTTATATTCTTTCCTTAACTCACAGATAGATTCCTTGTTACTCTGGAAACTGCACTTTTGAAGTCATGAATTTACAACATGCACTGCAAACTGACATCGCATTTAAAGAACACTTAATATACTCATGTGTGTTTGAAGTTTCTAAAGATACACACAGTAGTTTTGATAATGCATTTGGCTTAGGATATGTCTGGAAACTTGCCCATCTAATGATTATGAGTATTGTCCTCCTCGCTACAAAAAATTACCTGTCTCTACCAGGCTCCTCAGTAATTATTAAGCACAAGTAGACATTCCCATATCTCAATTATACTAAGTTGTTTACTAGGAATATATATATATATATATATATATATATATATATATATCCATATTCTTTGAAAATTCAGAATTTTCTTCTCAAATGTTTCTCATGCTTTTCTCTTTTCCTTTTAACACATGAAGGGGCCTTGTTTCGAACCTTGCCAAATTAACCTGACAAAGGAATAGTAGACAATATTCATTTGTTTTTTTTTATCAGTTACATTTTATTAATTCTGTATCCCAGCCATGCCCCGAACCCTCATTCCCTCCCAGTCCCTCCCTCCCTCACTCATCACTACTGTGCCCCTTTCCAAGTCCACTGATGGGGGGGACCTCCCCCCATTCATCTGATCCTGTTTTATCAGGTATCTTCATTGAGTTCCTGTTAGAAATAGTCCTTGTTCCCCTCACTTTGGGAAACCAATTGGTTACTGAGCTACCACAGGCTACATCTGAGCGGAGGTTCTAGGTTATATCCATACATGGTCCTTGGTTGAATGTCAGTCTCAGAAAAGACCCTGTGCCCAGATATATTTGGTCTTTGTGGAGCTCCTATCCTTTCCCCATCAGACTAACTCCCCTTCTTTCTTATGATTCCCTGTACTCTGCCAAAGGTTTGGTCATGAGTCTTTGCTTTGAAAACACTGCTAGTTAGAGGCTTTCAGATGCACTCAGTAGACCCCTGTCATGCATTCAATGCACATCCCATCTGTCTTTCTAAAGGAGGATTGATCCTCTTACCCCATGTCCGCTCTCTTGATTATCTTTTTTAGGTGTATAGATTTCATTATGTTTATCATATCTTATAGGTCTATATAAGTGAGTATATACCGTGTTTGTCTTTCTCCTTCTGGGATATTTCACTCAGAATGATGTTTTCTAGATCCCACCACTTGCCTGCAAATTTCATGATTTCTTCCTTTTTGATTGCTGAGTAGTATTCCATTGTGTAGAAATAGCATAATTTCTGTACCCATTCTTCGGTTGATGGACATCTGGGTTGTTTCCAGGTTCTGGCTATTACAAATAAAGCTGCTATAAACATGGTTGAACAAGTATCCCTTTTGTGTACTTGAGCAAGCTTTGGGTATATACCTAGTAGTGGTATAGCTGGGTCTTAAGGAAGCATTATTCCTAATTGTCTTAGAAAGCGCCAAATAGCTTTCCAGAGTGGTTGTACCAGTTTACATTCCCACCAGCAGTGGAGGAGGGTTCAACTTCCTGAACAGAACACCAACAGCACAGACTCTAAGAGCAACAATCAATAAATGGGACCTCATGAAACTGAAAAGCTTCTGTAAAGCAAAGGACACCATCATCAAAACAAAACATCTTCCTACAGACTGGGAAAGAATCTTCACTAACCCTTTATCTGACAGAGGACTAATATCCAGTATATACAAAGAACTAAAGAAGCTGAAAAGCAGCAAACCAAGTAATCCAATTAAAAAATGGGGAAGAGAGCTAAACAGAGAATTCTCGACAGAGGAATATCGAATGGCAGAGAAACACTTAAAGAAATGCTTATCCTTATTAGCCATCAGGGAAATGCAAATCAAAACAACCTGAGATATCACCTTACACCCATCAGAATGGCCAAGATGAAAAACTCAAGTGACAATATTCATTTGTATGCACAGAAGTGAGCTTCTATTTTTAACTGTTGGAGGGTGGGTGCTGACAGTCTAAGTTGATAAATAATAAAAAAATCAAATTTATCACTTAGAAGAATCTTTTCTTCCCTGGCAGACTGAATCTTACTCATCTCCTGATGATATCCAACAATCACTTACTTTCCTTTCTTTGTTCTTTAGAAAGTATTTGACATGTTGAAAATGTAGAAAAAAGATAAAATTTGCATCCTTTTCAAGGGTTAACACATTTAGAAAACAAAACAAAAAAGACTAAATACAATAAAACAAAATTAAAAGGAAAAGAAACCCAACCCTCCAAAAACACACCTGAACTCAAAAACTACAACACTGGACATGGTAGAAACTCATGGCACCAGTACTTGCCCAAGAAGGTTCTGGATGTTGGGCCGTACTGCAACACTTATGAACAAAACTGACTAGCTGGACCTAGGGCCCACACAGATGAGGAAATGTATTTATTTATTCATGGCACTGAGCTAGTGAGATTATGAACCTTAGAAAAGTTTCTCCTACCTCCACTTCGCTGTACCAACATAATTTCTTATTATATTTTAAATCTTACCCTTATACCTACAGATTAGATAGATGGAGTCCATTCCAGGAACCCAAAACTAGACACAATGCAGAGATTAACTGATCATGGAGAAACCAACGCAAACAGAGGCACTCACATCACAGCCTCTGTGTTTAATGACAATTGAGGAAGAGGGTAGAAAGGAAAAAACCAGAATGCCAGAGAGTCTGCAATGGAACGGTCTCCCGAAATGGCTGCATAAGCAAGACTAGAACAATGACAGTATTAATGGACATGTTAAAGTGGAAGGAAAAAAGTTCATGAGGTCCCAAATCTAGACAAAGAGCTATAGGCAACTTATGACTGCTGGGAGGAGGACTAGCTTCTTCCATGGGTGAGTCTCCTTACTGTTTGTCCAATGCAGAGTATTCATCCCTGAAACCACATTCATACAAATAAGAAACAGGGACTCAACATGTTATATTCTATATTTATACATACTCACATGCAGACACACCCCATACATCACACACACACACACACACACACACACACACACACACACACCCATACACACATACACCATGGGAGTATGTATGCGACAGTAATAATCAAAGGGGAAAAATTATCAATTTCAAAGTGGGGAGCATGGGAAAGATTGGAGGGAGGGTAGCTGGGAGTGGCTGGGGGTAGGGAAGAGACATCATTCTATTTCAATTAAATACTTTTTTTATAAAATGAAAAAAAAATTATGGAAGCAAATGGTGCCTCTTTGCAAATACTGCAGTCAGGCATCACTCACATACCTGACTATAGGCAGATAACAAACGAAAATAAATTAACTTTAGTGTATCTGGTTTTTTTCTCTTTTCCCCCTTCTTGTTCTCCATTTTCTTTCTTTTTTCCCCTATTCCTTTTCCTTTCCTTTTTTGTTTCTTTAAGCATGACAAGCACGTCAGGGGACTGGCTCTAAGAAGGCTTGGGCAGTTCGATCTGAGAAAATAGGTGACATTGGGTATGTAAATGTGTGCAATGATAATACAGTCTTTTGAAATAATTTTCCAGCGTTAAATTAAATTTGTATCTTTGTATCATTTACAGCTTGGAATTTTCCTATTCAAATTTGTCCTCCAAAGCATGTTTTCAGGGAATCAGAAGATTTTGTTTTTATAGTGTCAGTAAGACATATTAATTAATTTAGTTCTTTAAGATTATTGGGGTTTTTTTTGTCACATTTATTTTTTAAAAATTAGTCACTTTGCGTTGTGATCATAGCACCCTTCCATATCTTATCCCTGTCCCACCCTCCCCTCTTTCCCCCCCGTTCTCCTCCCCTAGTTTTCAGCAAAGAAGAGCCCTCCTCTACTACCAACTGACCCCAGTCTATCAAGTCTCATTGGGACTTGCTGCATCCTTTTCCTCTGCAGCCTGGCAAAGCTGCCCGGCAGGGAGAAGTGGTCCAGGAACAGGCAACAGAGTCCATGTCAGAGACAGCCCCTGCTACCCACAAGGAGACTCAGGCCCACGGGCCACTGAGCAAGGGACATATGTTCTCTCCATGCATGGTCTTCAGTCTGCAGAGGGCCCCTGGGCCCAGGTTTGTTGACTCTGTTGTTTTTCTTGTGGAGTTACTTTCTCCTCCTCCGGTCATTCTAGCCGCTTTCATAAGACTCTGCACTCTGCCCAAAGTTTGGCTGTGGGTCTGAGCATCTGCTTTCATCCCCTCCTGCTGGAGTCTTTCAAAGGACGCCTATGGTAGGCTGACTTCCTGTTCCTTCTCTCCAACGACTTCCAGGGTTGACCCTTCTGAATGAGAATTAAGTATCCTCCCTAGGGTGCTCCTTTATGCCTGTGATTTGGACTATGGTTGTCATGTATTATATTGCTAATGTACGCTTATAAGTGAGTATATGCCATGCTTTTCTTTCTGGGTCTGGTTTGCCTCATTCAGGATGATCTTTTCCCAATCCATCCATTTGCCTGCGAACCTCTTGATGTCTTTGTTTTCAAGAGCTGAATAGTATTCCTTTGTGTAGATGTACCAGTTTCTTTATCCATTATTCGGTTGAGGGACATCTGGGTTGTTTCCAGTTTCTGACTATTACGAATAAAGCCACTATGAACGTAGTTGAGTACATGTCCTTGTTGTAAGCATATTTTGGGTATATGCCCTGGAATGGTATAGCTGGACCTTTTGTTCAACTGGTAATTTTGTATATTTATTTATGCTTTTTTAAATTAACTTTTTCTGGAACATCTGACTCTACTGTTGAGTATGTTGCTTATTTCAACTCTTAAGTGCAATATTGAAGGCCCAAACAAATGCCAGTATTCTAGAGGTGTGAAGAAGCTCCCTGACTGTGGTGACATGCATGAAATTGCATGGGATAAGCAAATGACTCACATATAATTGGACAAATTGAAGGAAGGAAATTTGTCTTTGGATCAGAACAATGTGTAAATCGTTCTAGAGTACAGCAGCCAAGTAAGATTTCTATATGTCTAATCGTATTGGTTGTCTTATTAGTGAGAAACAAAAAGATTCTTGTTTCTCCATCTCTTTATCACATCAATACTGTGTAGAATTTCTGCCTTCCTGACACTATATGGACTCATTTGGATCCAAAAGTCGTGTCTGCAGATATTATATTGATGATGGAGACTCTAACAAACAAATTTTGATTCAACATTCAGTCCATTTTTAAATTTAAATATTCAGATATTTTTAAATTTCAGAAATACAAAGAGTATGGGACATTTGGAGAAAACACTCCTCGGAGACTTCTACTCCTTTTTATCACGAGTTTCTTAGAGCAGAAAACAAGTGATGCTGTAGTATCAAGTGAAAACTAGATAAAGACTCGGTACCTAGTCAGATGAGGGCACGAAGATATGCCTTGACTCTCAGTGTAGCTACTTCCTGATAATCTCATAATAAGCTGAAAATAAGTCAAATGCATTTAATTCATTCAAGCTACCCAGATCATAAATTTGTAGTGCAATACTGTACAATGTACAGTATTGGTTATTTTCCCTCAAAGAACTTTGCAATCCCAAAGCATTGCCAGCGAGCATCATACCACATAATGTTAGTCTGGGTAAAAATGAAAAAAAAAAAATGAACTTTGAAGGATATTTTTAAAGTAATTCACATTGCTTTCATACCGTATTAATTTTTTAAAAAACCTAAGTTGATCCATCAGAAGTTGAAGAATCACTTTGTTCTCTAGCTTTGCTTGGTGTGATAATGACAAGGACAGTTTGATGAAGCACAGATTTCTGAACCCTACTCAGGAAAGTTTGATTTTGCAGAGTTAGCCTGGGACCTAAGAATTTGCATTACAAACTGAATGTTAGGAATTGTTGATGCTATTGATCCTAGGACTACTCTTTGATTAGTAGGGTTATATGGTAATGTAAAATAATGAGATGCAATGTAAATGAATATCAGAAATGTAGAGCAGAGAGTCAGAGATGCAAGTAGACAAAGAGCAGACAAAGTGAACCTACGCCATCCAAGGCTAAGACGGTGGTTACATTGTGGCAAGGAGGAGCTAAGATAGTAGGACCTGCTCGGGAAGGTTCTGGCCAGCTGATAATGGGCTATGTCTTTATCTGTGTGCTCACTATGTAACTGTATGCAGCTGTAAAATAAGCACAGAAATAAATAACAACATTGCCCACCAAAATATCCAGAAGCAACATCTATACAACTCAATGAGCTTCTGTTTGGTTAGAATATGCATTCAGAACAGAAGCTATGAATCATCACATAAAGTCTTTATTATTGTTATTATTATTATTATTATTGTATTTTTTTCACTGCCTATTACATTTGACAAAAAAAAAATTCTGGAGGCACATACAAGTCTGGAAATGCCAGTTACTCAATATTTAACTGACTTTAGATGCCCTCGTAGACATTGTCAAAAAACAAGACTCAAGAAATAAAAATGGCATAGTTTCCACCTTCAGATAAATCACAGTTTAATCATGGAATGAGACACTTCAATAAGAAAGATTATGATTTATGACAAAACGGTGTAAAGTGCTGCAGAGCTTCAAAGGAGAGAAATATAACTCCTGATTTGGAAGTGCCACAAGAGCTTTTAATGAGGTGATTGGATTTGAGATGGGGCTTGGACTGATGTGTAGTTTTCACAATTGATTTGGCTTCATATTTAATACCATTCTGGATCTTGGGCACTTTAATCTGTGTTACATATTTTATTGAGATGACAGCTATTCAGACTTTATATTACAGCCCATACCCAACTGAATCTGTTGGTCATTACTCTCAACATTAATTTGATTTACCTCAGGACGGTAGTTCAAAACATGATTTACCTTCAAATTTGTTGAAAGTATACCTAGTTTATCTGATGCAACAGCTGAAAAATAAAAAGAAAATGAGGATGTATAATTCAATTTTTAACCCAGTGTAGTCACTGAAATGAGTTTTTTTTTTTTCAGTGTCCATGAGCACAAAAATTCATTCCCTCTCCTTTTTCACAAAATGTGATCATTGGTATTGTTAAGCATATGTTATTTTAGGTTCTGCATTGATAGCGAATGACAGAAATACAATACTATAATAGTACAATGTCAGTCACAGAAATGCCCTAATATGGATGTAAACATTATAGTTGGGAATTTTCCATGAATAACTCTAAGAAAAAAATGATCTCACAGGGCTGTAGAAATAGCTTAAGATTGAGAGCACTTGTAGCTATTGCGGAAGACCCCAGCTCCATTCTCAAGAAACATAACCGGCCACCTCCAGCCTCACGTAGTTTCAGATCCTGGGAATCAAATGCCCTCTTCTGGCTTCCACATTTACTAGCAGGCATGTGTGCCTTTCTATGTATACACACACAAACACATGCACAGACACACACACTGTATACACACCATACACCCACCCATGCACACACACACCCATGCACACGCACACACACACACACAATAAATAAACAATAATAGCTCATTTATGTTTTTGTGTTTCAAAAACTTCAGAACTGTAGACAATACAGCCCCAATCCGGCTTATAATTCTCTCCAACTCAGTTTTCATTCTATTATCTGGACATATTATTGGTTGTGCCATTTTGTATGCACAGAAGGTAACAGATAAGGACCCCACTTGTCTGCATCCTAACCAATACTTGTTAATATTAGTATTTTTATGTAGCCGTTCAACTTGTTACACACTACTGTCTTATTTTGGTTTGCTTACTGTACACTTCACTAATGACTGAATGATAACGAACATCTTTCTTTGTGTTTATTAATAATATAACAGCTTCACCAGGGGTTCCTGTTTAACTATTGGTATTTGATAGTTATTTGCTCATTTTAAGTGAAAGTTAAAGTAAACCCTTAAATGAACATAAAGCACAGAAAATGTCTCAAATACAAAAGCAGTTCTTAGTTATAAAGAAGAAACTAGCATCAGCATCCTACCTAGCACGTGAATATATCACAAAGCTATTTTTAACCAAAACACTGTGGCTTTGTCTACAAGTATACCCAATGACTAAGAGAACAATATACAAACTATAGACGTAAATTCAAGCATTTAGAGTTAACAGTTTTATAAATGTGAAATAAACACATGTTGAAGAAAATATACTCTCCTAAATACATACTTTTGTTGAAAAGCCAATCATCACAGGAATAAAATTGGTCACTTATTAATCTCCACTAGAAAAAATTCTGTTGCTGTTGTTTTACATGTGCATACATAAATATTAATGATACATTATACATGTGCTTATTTTATTTATTTATTCACCAAGAGGCAGATTTAACTAATTCAAGTAATAATTATGTTTACTTCTGATTATTCTAATTAATTGCTATTAGGTTCAAAAAATATGACTTTTTTGGGTGTTAGTGTCTTTTAATTGACTCATTAAAAAATACCTGAGTTATATAAAGCAAGAACATTTTTATGTTCTCATTTTTTCTTTTTTAATTTATTTTTGATTATTAAAATTTATTCACTTTGTATCCCAGCTGTAGCTCCATCCCTCAACCCCTCACAATCCTGCCCTCCTTCCCTCTTCTCCTTACATGCCCCACCCTCAGTCCACTGATAGGGGAGGTCCTCCCACCCTTCCATCTGACCCTAGCCAATCAGGACTGGGTGCATTGTTTTCCTCTGTGGCCTGGTACAGCTGCACTGCTACCATGCGGAGGTGATCAAAGAGCCAGCCACTGAATTTATGTCAGAGACAGCCCTTCTTCCCCTTACTCGGGAGCCCACTTAGAGACTGAGCTGCCATGGGCAACATCTGAGCAAAAGGTCTAGGCTATCTCCATGCATGGCCCTTGATTGGAGTATTGGTCTTTGCAAGGACCCCAGTGCCAGATTTTTTGGTTCTGTTGGTCTCCTTGTAGAGCTCCTGTCCTCTCTAGGTCTTTCTATCTCCCCCTTTTTTCTTAAGATTCCCTGCACTCTGTCCAATTTTGGCTATGAGTCTCAGCATCTGCTTTGATACCCTGCTGAGTAGAGTCTTTCAGAGGCCCTCTGTGGAAGGCTCCTGTCCTATTCCCTGATTTCTTCCTTTTCCTATGTCCATCCTGTTTGTCTTTCGGAATGAGGATTGATCCTCTGACCCAGGGTCCTCCTTCTCAATTAGCTTCTACAGGAATACAGATTTCAGTATGATTATCCTATATTATATGTCTAATATCCACTTCTAAGTGAGTATATTACATGTGTGTCTTTCTGCTTCTGGGATACCTCACTCAAGATGATCTTTTCTAGTTCCCATCTTTTGCATGCAAATTACATGATTCCCTTGTTTTTAATTGCTGAGTAGTATTCCATTGTGTAAATGTACCACATTTTCTATATACATTGCACAACCGAGGGACATCTGGGTTATTTCCAGTTTCTAGTTATTACAAATAAAGCAGCTATGAACATGGTTGAGCAAACGTCCTTGTTGTATAATTGAACATCGTTTGGTTATATTCCTAGGAGTGGTATAGCTGAATCTTGAGGTAGCACTATCCCTAATTGTCTAAAAAAATCACCAGATTGATTTCCAAAGTGGTTAGACAAGTTTACATTCCCACCTGCAATGAAGGAGAGTTTCCCTTTCTCCACATTCTCTCCATCATGTGTTGTCACTTGAATTTTCGATCTTAGCCATTCTGATGGGTGTAAGGTGAAATCTCAAGGTCGTTTTGATTTGTATCTCCCTGATGAGTAAGGACTTTGAACATTTCTTTGAGTGTTTCTCTGCCATTCAATATTCTTCTATTGAGAATTCTGTTTAGGACTTTACCTCATTTTTTAATTGCATTACTTGATTTGTTGCTGTTTAACTTCTTTAGTTCTTTATATATTCCAGACATTATCCCTCTGTCAGATACAGTGTTAGTGATGATCCTTTATAAGTTTGTAGGCTGCTAGTTTTTTTCTGATGGTAGTGTTATTTGCTTTGCAGAAGCTTTTCAGTTTCATGAGTTCCCATTTATTGATTGCTGATCTTAGTGCCTGTGCTATTGGTGTTCTCTTCAGGAAGTTGTCTCCTGTCCAATGAGTCCAAGGATTTTTCCCACTTTTCTTCTAAGAGGTTTATTGTGTCTGGTTTTATGTTTGAGGTCTTTAATCCACTTGGACTTTAAATTTGTGCAAGTTGATAAATATGAACCTATTTCCAATTTTCTACATTTTGACATCCCTTTCAACCAGTACCATTTGTTGAAGATGCTGTCTTTTCTCCATTGTATGGTTTTGGCTTCTTTGTCAAAAATCAATGTCTGTGGGTTTTATGGTTTATTTCTGAGTCTTCTAATCACGTCCATTGATCTACCATTCTGTTTCATGCCAGCACCATGCTGTTTTTATTACTGTTGCTCTGTAGTACAGCTTGAGGTCAGGGATAGAGATTCCTTCAGGTAATCTGTTGTTGTACAGGATTGTTTTAGCAATTCTAGGTTTTTGTTTTTCCATTTTTAATTGAGAATTTTCTTTGAAGTTCTGTAAAGAGTTGTGTTGGTAATTTGATGGGAATTGCATTGAATCTGTAGATTGCTTTTGGCAGGATGGACATTTTCACTATGTTAATCCTATCGACCCATGAGCCTGGGAGACCTTTCCATCTTCTGATATCTTCAATTTCTTTCTTCAGAAACCTAAATATTTTTTCAAACAGGTTTTTCACTTGCTTGGTTAGAGTTACAAGAAGGTACTTTATGTTATTAGTGGCTGTTGTGAAGTCTGTTGTTTCCCTAATTTCTTTCTCAGCCCTCTAGTCTTTTGTATATAGGAGGGCTACTGATTTGGGGGGTTAATTTTGTATCTAGTCACTTTGCCAAAGATGTTTATCAGTTGAAGGAATTTTCTGTCATAATTTGGTGGTCTCTCATGTATACTATCATATTATCTGCAAATCATGATACTTTGACTTCTTCCTTTCTGATTTGCATCCCCTTGATCTCCTTTAGTTGTCTTATTGCTCTATTTAGGACTTTAAGTTCTATGTTGAAGAGATATGGAGAGAGTGGGCAGCATTTATCTTGTCCCTGGTTTCAGTGGGATTGATTTATGTTTCTCTCGCTTTAGTTTGATATTGCCTATAAGCTTGCAGTATATTGTCTTTACTATGTTTAGGTATGTGCCTTGTATTCCTGATCTCTCCAAGACTTTAAACATGAATGGGTGTTGGATTTTGTCAAATGTTTTTTCAGCATCTAAGGAGATGATCATGTGGTTTTTCTCCTTCAATTTGTATATATGGTGGATTGCATTGATGGATTTCCATATATTTAACCACCCTTGAATGCCTGGGATGAAGCCTACTTGGTCATATCTTTTATGTGTTCTTGGATTCAGTTTGCAAGTTATTGAGCCTTTTTGCATCAATGTTCATAACATATATAAGTCTAAAATTCTCTTTTTTTTGTTGGGTCTTTATGTGGTTTAAGTATCAAGGTGACTGGCCTCATAGAATGAGTTTGGTAAAGTTCATTCTGCTTCTATTTTGTGGAATAGTTTGAAGATAATTGGAGTTAGTGCTTCGTTGAAGGTCTGGTAGAATTTTGTGTTGAAACCATTTGGCCCTGGGCTTTTTTTGGAGGGAAGACTGTTGATGGCTGCTTTTATTTCCTTGGGGGATATAAGACTATTTAATTTATTTATCTGATCTTGATTTAATTTTGGTAAATGCAATCTATCAAGAAGATTTTCAAAATTTGTGGCACATAGACTTTTGTAGTAAGACCTAATCATTGTTTGGATTTCCTCAGTGTCTGTCATTATTTTGCTGATTTGGATTTCTCTCTACCTTTTAGTTAATTTAGCTAAGGGTTTGTATATATTGTTGATTTTCTTAAAGAACCAGCTCTTGTTTTCATTGATCCTTTGAATTGTTCTATTTGTTTCTAATTTATTGAGGTCAGCTCTGATTTTAATTATTTCCAATCATCTTCTTCTCCTGGGTATGTCTGCTTCTGTTTCGTTTTTTCCCCTATGGATTTTAGGTGTGCCATTGGATTGTTTGTATGAGATGTCTCAAACTTCTTTGTGAAGGCACCTAGTGATATGAACTTTCCTCTTAGGACCATTTTCATTGTGTTCCATAGTTTGAGTAAGGTGGACCTTCATTTTCATTAAATTTTAAGAAGTCTCTTATTTCACTTTTTTTTCGTCCCTAACCAAGCTGTCATTGAGTAGAGAGTTGTTTAGTTTCCATATGTGTATAGGCTTTTTTTATTTCTGTTGTTGTTGAGGTCTAGTTTTAGGCCATGGTGTTCTGAAAGGATACAAGTTATTCTTTCAATCTTCTTATATCTGTTGAGGCTTGCTTTGAGCTTTAGTATTGGTTTGGGACCTCTATAAGTGTTCTTATTTCCATATTTAGTTTCTGTATAGATGGTCTGTCCTTTGGTGAGAGTAGAATGTTGAAGTCTCCCAGTATTAAGGTGTTGGGATTGATGTATGATTTAAGTTTTAATAATGTTGAATTTACAAATGCAAGTGCTCTTGTATTTGAGGCATAGATGTTCAGGATTGTGATGTCCTCCTGGTGGATTTCCTTTGATGAGAATGAAATGTCCCTCCTCATCTTTTCTGATTAATTTTGGTTGAAAATCTATTTTATTAGACATTAGGTTGGCTACTCCAGCTTGTTTTCTGGGTCCTTTTGCTTGAACAGCCTTTTTCTAGCTCCTTACTCTGAGGTAGTGTTTATCTTTGTTGCAAAGGTGTGTTCTTGGATGTAGAAGAATGTTGGATTCTGTTTCCTCACCTAATTTGTTAGTCTGTATCTTTTTATTGAAGAGTTGAGTCCATTGATGTTCATAGATAATAATGACCAATGAATGTTAGTTCCTTTTATTGTGGAGTTGGTAGTATTACTGTGTTTCTGTGCTTGTTTTCTTTTAATTTTTTGTTGTGAAATTATCTATATCCAGTGTTTTCTTGGGTGTAGTTGATTTTGTTAGATTGGAATTTTCCTTCTAGTATCTTCTATAGGGCTAGTTGCTGTGTAGATTTTGTTTAAGTTTAGCTTTGTCATGTCCATCTATGTTAATTGAAAGCTTTGCTGGGTATAGTAGTCTGGGTTGGCATCTGTGGTCCTTTAGAGTCTGTATGACATCTGCCCAGACCCTTCTGGCTTTCATAGATTCTGTTGAGATGTCTGGTGTGATTCTGATAGGTCTATGTTTATATACTACTTGGCTTTTTTTCCCTTGCTGTTTTAATTTTTTTTTTTTCGTTCTGTTGATTTAGTGTTTCTACTGTTATGTGACATGAGGAGTTTCTTTTCTGGCCTAGTCTATTTGGTGTCCTGTAGGCCTCTTGTATGTTTATGGACATCTCTTTCTTTAAGTAGGGAAAATTTTCTAAGATTTCCTTGAAAATATTTTCTGGACCTTGGAGCCCAGAATCTTCTTTTTTCTCAATTCCTATTATTTGTAGATTTTGTCTTTTCATGGCTTTCTTGAATTCTTGGATGATTTGTGTTTAGAACTTTTCCAATTTTACTCTTTCTATGATAGATGTATCAACTTCTATAATTGTATCTTCAGCACCAGAGATTCTCTCTTTCATCTCTCATATTCTGTTGGTGATGCTTACCTTTGTGGTTCCTGATCTTTTCTCTAAGTTCTCCAGCTTCAGGATTTTCTCTGTTTGTGTTTTCTTTCTTGATTCTAATTCTGTTTTCATGTCTTGCACCATTTCTTTCATCTGTTTGAATGTGGATTCTTCTCTTTACATGATGGCCTTTTTGTTGTTGTTCTTCGTTTCCTCTCTATATGCCTCCACTTGTGCCTCTATTTGTTTGGCTGTATTTACCTATATTTCTTTGAGAGCTATGTTTGTTTCCTCTTTATGTGCCTCTAATAACTGGATAGAGATAGATTTGAAATTATTTAAATGATGATGAATTAAAATATTCAATGATTTTTGGTGTTTCTGGTGAACCAGATGTCCTGATTTTTGTTGAATGTGTTCTTAGGCACACTTCTAGCCATCAGCTTATCCGTAACCTTTGCTCTTTGTTCCTGGAGTCTGCTATAGTGCAGACTGTGTCCATCTGGTTCTGGAGTCTAGAGTATTCTTTAGGAAGATGACAGAGGTCCACCAACTTGAGAGTGGGTGTTCGTGTTTCCGTGGTAGCTAAGGGTGGAAGGTTGAGGGGTATGTGTGCAAGTGCTGGAATGTGCGTGGTAGTGTGCCCTGAAGGACAGGGTGCTAGAGCATGTATATGCCTGGAAGGGTGGAGTATAAGCAAGGGAGGGTGTGCTGGTACTGTTTGAGGCCACAATGCGCATGTGCAGGTGCCCTGAAAGCCTCAGGCCTTTTCTTAGGCTTCCACTGACTGAATGAAGCCTGCCACCATCTCCCGAATTATATACTAATCTCTTCTGAAAACTATCATGACAACCACAGAGACTTGGTCCAAAGGCATATTGTACTGTCCTGCAGATATTCAGATCTGTCTGGGTTGCACCATCTTGGCTCCAGGAATTGTTTGCCTGGTCTCCACGGGAAGACCCATAAAACAGGAGCCTCAATGTTGAGAACACTTTCCCAGGGAGCCCTATGTTGCCCACAGTGGGGCGTGGGTGAAAAGGAACTGATGTCTGGCTTTTAGAGTAGAGGGACCCTAAATCTAGGGCTCTGCAAGCATTCACTTGAAGGTGCACTCTCTCACTTACTGGCCTAATCGGAAAGCACAGGTGTCCACCAGTTCTCTACTCTTAGATTTGGGCCCATAGGGGCAAATGAAAGTCTAGGAGATCTGTCAGTGTTGCCAGCTATTTGGCCACTCTGCAGGGAGGCCTGGAGTTGGGGCTGCTTCTGTCTTCTCAGTCAAAGAGCATGGGGGATCTTGCTTGAGGCAGCAGCTCCCCACCACAGTAGCTTAGCAGGGACTCCGGTATTTGGAGGCTACCTCCACATTCTGTCACTGAGCACGGAAGCTCCTACTGCTGCCGCCTCTACAGTCTCATTCATGGAGCATGGAGGCTCATACTTGGGGCTGTAGCAGCCACAGCAGTAGCACTGGAGTTGGGAGGCCTGTGCCTGGATCAAAACTGTCCCAGCTCACGGGTTGTCACCTCTAGCCCAGGAAGCCTCAATATCTATATTCTGGCTTCAGCTGCCCCCTACTCCCCAGTTTCAGAGTTTTGGATCTTCTGCCCCTCAGATACGGTGCAGGATGGTTGTCGCAATCTTTGAGTCCCCATAAAAATATGACTTTTTAAATGTTCATATAACTTAGTCATTATTAAAGTAATTTAATGACTTCATATTGTTTTTTAATTGATTTTAATCAACATTTTATATTGTCCATATAAAGGGTGGTAATTAAATATATTTATTTATCATACATATTCTTTCCGGTATAGTGAGATGCTATGATGGTACTTCTGATTAGACTCTTGGTACAATAATTTATATTGATTAAATTTCAATGTTAAACTAGTTTTGATTTCATAGGAAAATATACTCTGTTATTCCAAACCTGTACATCTTGATAGAGATTTCTGCATCTAAAATAAAAAAGAGCATTGCTTTTTTTTATAGTGTCTCAGTTTGCTTTTGATGACTCTACATTAAGACATTATTTTTTTTAGAAGAGTTCTCAGTTTTTATGTTCTTCTTTAAGTGTCAATCAATTTCCATCAATGAGAACAATTTGTTCTTGAACTTTCACTGTTGGAAGACTTCTCCTGTTTCTTTTCTAGAAGTTTGATTGTGATCTGTTTGGATGTGAGTTTCAGTGTGATCATTTGAATTCTCTTTTGGATTTATTTTAGTGTATACATATCTTTTGTAGGTTTAGGTTTGTAATAAAGTTAGCCATTGTTTTGTTTTAGTGTATGTCTGAGGTGAAGGCACCAACTTCAAGTTTAACATCTCCAGCCATCTCATTGTCCAGATCTCAGCACTGAGCTGCTGCTATTATATTCTGCCACCTAGAGTACATATTCTCGACACTTCATATGAATAATATTTGGGTACTGGCCTTTTCAACTGAGCATACTTCTTGAACTAAATATTAGCCACTAACCATTCTCTCTATGTAAATAGCCAGAAACATAAACAGAGAAAGACAATATACAAACAGAAATCCTAACTAATCCAACTAAGAGGTTGTGTGAGAAAATTCTGCTTCCATTGGCTTTTTCTGACACAGCCCACTGCAGATAAGACGATCCCAAGTTAAGTCTTTGAACTGTAGATTTGGTGCGTAACAGACAAGGATTCCCAAACTAGCTACATGAAAGTGTTATAAAATAAGAGCATCATTCAGAATCTCTGTGTAAAAGTAAGGATTCAAAACTGAAATCAGAGGGAAAAGGTGACCTCTCTGCAGTTTTTTAGCTGCTCAGCTGCTGCTTCTCCTTCTTCTACTCCTCTCCCTCTTCTTCTTTTTTTTTTCTTTTTTTTAATTTAACTTTTATTAATTACACTTTATTCATTTTGTATCCCCCCATAAGCCCCTCCCTCCTCACCTCCCCATCCCACCCTCCCCCCCCCTTTCTGCATGCATGCCCCTCCCCAAGTCCACTGATAGGGGAGGTCCTCCTCTCCTGCTTTCTGATCTTAGTCTATCAGTTCTCACCAGAAGTGGCTGTATTGTCAGGGTTCTAGGTTATCTCCATGAATAGTCCTTGGTTGGAGTATGAGTCTCTGGGAAGTTCCCTGTGTTCAAATTTTCTTGTTCTGTTGCTCTCCTTGTGGAGTCCTGTCCTCTCCAGCTCTTACTATTTCCCACTTTTTACATAAAATTCCATTCACTCTGCCCATCAGTTGGCCATCAGGCTCAGCATCTGCTTTGACAGTCTGCAGGGCAGAGGCTTTCAGAGGCCCTCTGTGGCAGGTTCCTAGGTTGTTTCCTGTTTTCTTCTTCTGGCTTTCAGAGGCCCTCTGTAGCAGGTTCCTAGGTTGTTTCCTGTTTTCTTTTTCTTCTGATGTCCATCCTCTTTGCCTTTCAGGATGGGGATTGAACATTTTAGTAAGGGTCTTCTCTTTTGCTTAGTATGTTTAGATGTACAGATTTTAGTGGGTTTATTCTGTTGTATGTTTATATGAGTGAGTATATACCGTGTGTGTCTTTTTGCTTCTGGGACAACTCACTCAGGATGATCCTTTCCAGGTCCCACCATTTACCTGCAAATTTCATGATTTCCTTATTTTTCATTGCTGAGTAATACTCCATTGTATAGATGTGCCACACATGCTGGAGAGGTTGTGGAGAGAGAACCCTCCTCCACTGCTGGTGAGAATGTAAACTTGTACAACCACTCTGGAAATCAATCTGGCACTTTCTCAGACAACTAGGAATAGTGCTTCCTCAAGATCCAGCCATACCACTCCTAGGCATATACCCAAAAGAGGCTCAAGTACATAATGAGGACATCTGCTCAACCATGTTTGTAGCAGCTTTATTTGTCATAGCCAGAAGCTGGAAACAGCCCAGATGCCCCTCAACTGAAGAATGGATGCAGAAACTGTGGTACACCTCTTCTTCTTTTTAAAAGCAAAGTTGTCTACAACTTTTAGTCTTGGTAGAATGTAGGCAGAGGAGTTCTCATTTAAAAGAGGGATAAGTACACAAAGTAATCAATATATCAAGTAGCTTCCCCGTCAATGTCTACAGGTATCAAAAGAAACCCCCCCCAAAAAAAAGACCGTATTCTACAAATAAATTTATTTTTATTTGTTAATTAAGGCCAACAAGAGTCTATTAGTTTTCTTTTCTTTTTATCCAAGAACAGTGGCTCAGGAAGATGAAATACTGTATGCAATAACAACTATCCATTATAAAACAAGGGAAATCATTTTCAGTGCCTTTCTTTCTCATCTTCATAAAAGTGGCAGACATGATTAACACTGCTCAGGTGTCAGTGCATGTTAAAGGAGTCAGTGCTGACTTTAAAGTAACAGAGGAATCAGCTGATGTGAATAATCTGCATGGAACAGTTTCAGGTAAGTGTGTTTTCAGAGAAACCTAAAATCACTCTCTAGTACAATCTGCTGGGATTCATCACAATTAATGGTGGTGGAAACACATAAACTAGGAATAGAGGTGTATAAATTAAAAAAAAACATTTAAATATATGAGATGTTTTAGCCTATCTATTGCAACATTTATGGTTTGATGGTGTGCAGAAGATAATCACCTTTTTAATATACCAAGAGGGATAGGGTCAATAGGGACATTTAGCCACTCTCAGAGACTTAGCCATTATTTGTCAAGAAATGGTGAAAACTCATCTTGTTCAATAGTATACCATCAGCAATCCGACTCATTAGCTACAGTCAAGTTTTAGTAGGATTTATTCATCTTGAGACTAAAAATAAAACTTATCTCCACAAAGCACTGTTCCAGGCTCTGTTTCTGAACACTGGTTTTAGAAGTGAGCTTTTGTTCAGGTTTGTGGTTAACTCCACTTGGAATTACAAGGCAAAACAATGCTTTTCGTGAACCTGCCAACACAGGAAGCCAATTCCTCAAGAAACTGTTGGAACACAAGCGGAATCAAGCTGCTTTGTACATTTCTTGCCCTGTGGAAAGTTAAATAAGGAAGCGATATCTGCATTCACACATAAATTTGCATGGAATATATTTTCTGAACTGAAACTACAGTTCTAGCAGCATTTTATGACCTCAATACAAAGTGCAAAAAAAAAATCTCCATATTTCACAATCCATTTAAATGTGCAATCCAGGACCTTTCACCTAGCTTTCATTTGGGAACAGGTTAATATGCAATGTAACCACATGCTAAAATACCATTATCAAGTTGGAATCTGAAATGTGCTTCTATAAATGCCTTCAAATTGATGAATTTGCTCAATCAACATTGCTTGCTCACTGAGCGGTATCTGCATTTGCAGATAGGTATCTTCCTGAAAGGACATTTTAAAAGATAGGATATGCAGACGGGCATCACAGATCAGTATCAACACACATACATGTTTCACATATATTTTGATCACAATGAACACTAACTCTGAACCCTAATTAAAATGTTAGGTTTTCCCGGAAGTATTCCATTGTTCATTTTGATAGACACCATGCTACTAAAATTCACAGTTGAACATTATTTTTTTCTTTCCATTTTTAATTTTAATTTTAATTAACTTTATTCACTTTGTATCCCCCCGTGACTCCTCCCTCTTCTTCTCCCAATCCCACCCTCCCTCCCCCTTCCCCACATATGCCCCTCCCCAAATCCACTGATAGGGGAGGTCTTCCTCTCCTTCCTTCTCATTCTAGTCTATCAGGTCTCATCAGGAGTAGCTGCATTGTCTTCCTTTATGGACTGGTAAGGTTGCTCCCCATCAGGGGGAGGTGATCAAAGAGGAGGCCAATCAGTTCATCTCAGAGACAGTCCCTGTTTCCATTACTATGGAACCCACTTGGACACTGAACCGCCATGGACAACATCTGTGCAGGGGTTCTAGGTTATCTCAATCAATGGTCTTTGATTGGAGTATCAGTCTCAGAAAAGACCCTTGCCCAGAATTTTTTTCTTCTGTTGCTCTCTTTGTGGAGCTCCTGTCCTCTCCAAGGTCTTATTATTTCCTACTTCTTTCATGAAATTCCCTGCACTCTGCCCAAAGGTTGGCCATAAGTCTCAGCATCTGATTCCCTGCAGGGTAGAGCCTTTCAGAGGCCCTCTGTGGTAGGCTCCTATACTGTTCCCTGTTTTCTCCTTCTTCTGATGTTCATCCTCTTTGCCTTGCTGTATGGGGTTTGAGCGTTTGGTGAGAGTCCTCCTTCTTGATTAGTTTCTTTAGGTGTACATATTTTAGTATGTGTATCCTATATTATACGTCTAACATCCACTAAAATGTTGATAATATTTTTTATGTAGAAAGATGTAGTCCAGTATAGCCTGGAATTCTTCATGTATAGAACACATACACAGCACAGGCTGGGTGTCAAACTCAGTATCCTGCTTTAGCCTCTTGAGTAATGGGATTATAAGTGTATGTCACTGCTCACAGCTGACAATGGTTTTTGTGGTCAATTATTTCAATCTTCTCATGTATCAATATGCTGTATCTTGCATCTTGAATTTTGAGATTTTTTAAATTTATGATTACATATACACACACACAGTGTAGTTATACCAATGTCAGTATAAATGTTATACATAAGATAGGTCACTCTAATGGCATGACTGACAACTTTCTAGAAACAAATTTCCTCTTGTCATATTTCTGGGGTTTCATTACAAATTATTCTACAGACAAGTGTGTTTTCATGTTTCATTTCTCCCTGTTTTCTTACTAGACTTTCAACTGATTAATTCACTAGAGCAGACAATTCTTCAAACCTTTTCTCTTTTTACATAAAACATGATATCGACAAGGACTGTGTAAGAGTCTTGGTCACTATTATATTTTTGTGAATCTACACCATACCACAGCAACTCTTACAAGAGATTGTATTTAATTGGGGCTCACAGTTTCAGAGGCTTAATCCATTCTCATCATGGTGGAGAGCATGGCAGCATGCAAGCAGACATGGTACCAGAGAAGTAGCTGTAGAGAGTTCTACACCCAGATCTACAGGCAACAGGAAGAGAGAGAAAAGCAGTGGGCTTGGCTTGGGATTTTTAAACCTTCAAGCGCACCCAGGGTGACCCACTTCCTCCCACAGGCCATATCTACTTCATCAAGGCTACCCTTCCAGCTTCTTCTTAAGTAATGCCACTTTCTGATGACTAAACATTTACATGTATGAGCTTATGGAAGCCATTCTTATTCACAACATCACAATAAGTTAGTTGTCTTATTACTGTGACTAAAAGCAAGTTAAGGAACAGATTACTTAGGGTCCCAAGTACAGGATATAGTCCAGCAGGGTGAAGAAATTAAGGTGGCCAGAACTTTAGTCAACTGATCACATTCTATCCACAGTTGCGAGACAGAGGGAGAGGAATGCTAGTGCTCAACTTATTTTCTTCTTTTATTTAGTCTAGGACCCCAGGCCAACGGTGCTATTCACATTTAAGGTGAATCTTCCTACTTGAGTTAACGTAATCTTGATAATCTCTCACAAGCGTATACAGAGACTTACTTGATACAGATATTTCACCAGGCCCAGCTGCTTCCCCCTAAGTGATTCTAGATTAAGTCAAATTTACAATCAATATTAAACATTGTACAGACTGAATGTTATTAGCATTGGTAGTCTCTTTACTTTCCCAATGATTTCAGCGTTGCTGGTATTTAACATCTTTTAGCTCATATCTGAACACTGCATCAATTCAGATCTAAAACTGAAATCCAGGCCCCTAAGAAGTCATAGATATTCAAATCAAGCGAAGACAAGATACATGGCAAAAGAGAGCTATGAATTCCTGGAAAGCACGGCACTGAAGGCCACCTCTCAGTGGGGTTAATCATGCCTTCTGGATCTGTTTGAACCTGTCTTATTAAATATTTCTATTTAAAGATGAAATCTTCCTAGATGTTTATTCAGTTCTTTTTTAGTTAGATCAGCCATCACCCAGATAACAACAGAGAATTCAAGGTGTTTAACTCATAGAATCATATTTTCAGCAGTGATGGGCTTTCTGAAAAAAATAAAAGTACAATCTCATATAACCTGGTGTTAGGTTGTTATGATAACCACATCAATAGTATATTTGAATATCTTGATCAGTGTAAGAAGATTCTTTTCATCTTAAAACATCTTGTACAATTTCATCCATATGTAATAGCAAGCAATTCTGAACGTTCTTATTTATCACTTCAGAGTCAATTTCTGCTCTTATTACGTTGATGTATGTGAAAGCGTTAACAACAGCAGAGAACACCAATCTGCTCCCATTTCTCTGGTTTCTAGTTGGTATCTGCAGCACACAAACAGGAGGGGGACAGTGAATACTTGATATTCTCTAAATAGGCATACAAGTATGGTGCGGGGACTGGGCGTGCAGCCTCTCATCAGGGCTCTGATGTGATCTGGAGAGTTGCCATCCCACTTCTGCTGGTCTGGTCATCATCAACCCTTCCTGATTTCTCTAATGCCTATTAATTTAAAAATATTTTCCTTATTCAATTGTCAGGACGCCTGCTCTCTTTTCCCTCCCAAGAGTGTGTTTGTACAATAATTTTCACTAAAAATGGCCCCTGGAGATAGATCTTTCCATATTTCTAGAAAGGAGTAGCTCTCATTTTTGAAGAACGAACAGATGGCATTCTTCTGGGTACAAATAAAACCTCGGCATGTAGAGCCAGCACACACACACACACACACACACACACACACACACACACCTCAAAAACATTACTATGTTACTGAACAAAATACAAGGATAGGGCAAGATGTCTAGAGAACAAGTGGTGTTGGTGTTCATTTCTGTGCTGATAATAGAAATTAAATTAAATAATGGAAACTTGAAAATATTATCTGTTCATAGTAGGTTTGAGAGGAAAAAATAATAGTTTTTTTGTTTGTTTTTTACAGATTGTGTAATTTATAAAGTATTTGGGTACAAGGTACCAGAGAAGAAATGTAATTATCAATATCTTCCAGTTACTGACTGTATGGCATACAAGAGTGACCTGCTTGAAATATATTTTGTTGAAACAGTGGAACAAATGTTACGAGAGATACCAACCACTTTTTCGAAAGGGTTTAAAGCACACTACATGAGGTGGAACCATAAGTGAATCATCTATAGTGACCAAGAACCTGAGACAATACTCTTCATGGACCTACAGGAAAAGTTAATACTTATTCTGCTAAAGGAACATAGGAATAACATGACTCCTAATCACATACTACCATAGCTAGAGATCAGTGCCTCAATCAACCAACATTGGAGAAGCTTCTTTTTGCAGCAGTACATGGGAACTAACACAAGTTCCACAATAGTATACTGCACAGAGCATGAGAAACTTTGTAATACACAGTTCTAAATAAAATTTCATCATCAAATCCCCCCTTTCAAGGCTCAGGATCTGTTTTGAAGAAGAGGCAGAGAGACTGTAAGAGCCAAAGGTGATAGATGGCTCCAAAAAGCAGTGTCTTCCAGAAACAACATGACTGGTCCACATAGGAAGTTAACATAGCCAGTGACCAATTTCACAACACCTGCAAAGATTCAAACTAGACAGCCATCATGACCCGCAAAGGGAAAATCAGTTTTCTCCAAAGGAATGTTACTAGGGATATCACCCATGCTGTAGGATACGCCACATGCATGCCCAGGAAAATTTGGCTTATACAAAATGAACCCAATGTCATTTCTGTGGACATTGTTTGTTTGCTTTAGAAGTTTTTAATCTTATTGTATTTTTATTTTATATTAGTTTATTTACTTTATATCCTGAGGGTACCCTCTTCCCCCCCTCCCAGTCCTCTCCACTTCCTCTCCTTCCCCCTTCTCCCTTTCCCCTTCCTTTTTCCCCCAGAAAAGGGTAGTCTACCTTCCCCTGTATTAACCTTTCCCAGCACATCAAGTCACATCAGGACTGCACATATCTTCATCCCCTGAGGCCAGGCAAGGCAGTCCTGCCAGGGGGAAGTGGTCCAAAAGCAGGCAATAGAGTCCATGTTAGAAACAGCATCCCCTCCACTTGCCAGACATCCCATTTGTAGACCAACCCTCCCATCAGCTACATGTGTGCAGGGGGACCTAGGCCCAGATCACGCATGCTCCTTGATTGATAGCTGTCTCGGAAAGCCCTCATGGGACTGGGTAAGTTGTCTCTGTTGGTCTTTTCATGAGGTTCCTGTCCCCTCCAGGCCCTTCCATCTTTCCCCTAACACTTCCACAGGACCCCCAGAATTACACCCAATGCTGTCTGCAAGTCCCAGTATCTGTGTTGATTAAACCTATTAGAAGACTGAGTGGGGAAAAAAAAGTCTCATTGGTTTTTGTGTCTGTTAATTTTGATTTTGATTTTTTTTGTTTGTTGTTTTCTTGCTTGTTTTTGTCTCTTGTCTTTTGAAAGAAAGGGAGAGAGAGAGAACGAAAGAACTTAAAGTTGGGAATGTAGGGAGGTGGAGGACAATCTGGGAAGAGCTGAGAGAATGGAAAACATGATCAAATCTACTGCATGCAAATAATTTTAATAGAGAGTGTTTGATTTTTTTACCTTTTCTTTTATGATATCAACTAAATAATATCATATGTCTCATGATGACTTTTCCAGACATTGGTAGAATTTCTATGCTATTTTTCAGAGACATTTTACAGTTTGTATATACCAATGTTTGACTGTGTTTTAAGAGTATTTGAAAGTGGTAGCAGAAGAGCATATAGATTCTTGTCACAACCTATTAATACAGAGATGATTGGCTATAAAGGAAAGCCACACCTGGTCCAAACCTGTTCCTAAAGACCAATCCAAATAGAGAGATTACTATGACTTTAAGAAGAGTTTTTTTTAGCAGCTTTGTCATAAGAATTAGATGTTTAATTCTGACAAATTTCTGAGAGAAACAGTTTAAGCCTCATGGTTTCAGTCCACAGTCTTTTGATCTTTACCTCTTGGGATCCTGATGTGGCAGAACAGAGTTGTTCATGTCACAGGAAGTAGCATGGAGATGTGCAGAAAGGTGATTCAGCTTCCCATTACTGCCACCCAGTTTTCTACTTCCTTCTCAGCAGAACTCCTGAGACAGAAACCATCATTTTTTAAATTTAATTTTATTTATATACTTATGTATTACAATTTATTCACTTTGTATCCCTGCTGCAGCCCCCTCCTTCATCTCCTCCCAGGACTACCCTCTCTCTCTCTCCTCCCATCCCCCATACCCTTTTCCTAGTCCCCTGATAGAGGAGGACCTCCTTCCCTTCTATCTGGTCCTAGCCTATCATCAAGGCTGGACAAGCCATCGTCTTTTAAAAATCTACTCAGGAATTAATCCATTTTTCAGGGTCAGGCCCTTAGGATCCATTCACTTCTCCAAATTCCATGAGCTACCACCCAGACCCTTATTAATACATGAGTTTGTGGGAACCACTTCATAATCAAATAACAATAGGTGATAACTGCTTCCACTTATATTAGGATCACCTTAGTGCGGAGAAGTACCAAAAGCCAATGAACTTTGTTCACAAAAATAACTTGAGCTGATTTCTCTGTCTTCATAAAAGTCTCAACCTGTCCTTTGTTCTGTGCATGTGTTCTGAGCTGGAATTCCGTTTCCCTGGGTTTTGTTTTCCAATTAACAGTTACTTTATTTAGATTAGTTTTAATTTGTTGCCCTGAATATTTGATGCCACCATTAGTTCTGTTGGTTGCTTCCCAGGCATGTAGCATGCAGTTCACCCAATGATTTAACATGCTCACATCTAGTGGTTTCCCTTTTGAAGGCTGCCACCTGAATTCACTGGCTATCTTTTCTGTCCAGCACATCTGCAGTTTCTGCTGTTGGTTCAGCTCCACAGTGCTTGCACAAATTTGGTGGCATGATTTTAACACTATCATATCTGCAGGGATTCTGTAGTTTCTCTTTTTCTGGGACACACTTTTGGATACCCCTGTCTCGGTGTCTTGCCAGACCACCTTGTTTTTTTTGCAACACTTACTCAATAATATGAATTAATGATTGTAGATCTTTCATAGTTTCACTAATATTATATTTTTTTCTGATAATATTAGGCTTTTAAAGGATAACATTTATGTCTAAATTCCTTAGTTGACTACTTATTTACAGAATAATGATATAGAATGATGTATAGTCTGACTTTTGAAAATCATTCTTCAGTTAGCTGAGTATGGGATAATGATGTGGGAGTATGCTGCTTACTTGGAAATTAGGAAAGAACATAAAGAGAAAGAAAGTGAGTAAGAGTTGAGTGCATGCATAATAAAATATTTTAATGTAAATTTACTTGTTAGGTCAAAGAAGTAGCATTAAATGGCCTCTCTTAATCATATGTCATCTTTTCTAATATTGTTCAAAATTAAAACTCATGCTTCTGAACAGTGTGATATAAAATGAGGAGGAAAAAAACATGAAGAGAAGACTCTATAATCACACAACAGGGTAGCTGGAAGGACACTGTTTCACTCAGACAGACTTTTGAATAAGACCCACTCACCTTGCCCGCATGGATACATTCTGTTTCTTAGTCTGAGATGAACGTGGAGAGCAGAAATCTCGCCAGGCCCCACAACTAGGAAAAGAACTATTAATGACTGAGAATGCTGACTGGGGGAGAAATAACACAACCCCCGCCACACCTGCTTTCAGAAATCACACTCTGATTGGTTATCCAACACCAAGCGTTCAGTCCTGAAATTGTATACATACAAGTGATGCTACATGTCTCTGTGTGTTTTTACAATAACTTCTAACAAATAAAAAGAGGGCGTCAATTTGAGAGGGTTCAAAGGGCAGGTGACATGGAAGAAGTCAGAGGAAAGAAAGGAGTGAAATGATGTAACTGCATTTAACCACAAAAACAAACAAATAAACCTTAATCATGGTACTATATTTTAATGTGGTTTTTAGTATTATTACTAAAAAAATTAATAAAAGATACAGGAATGCAGAACACTGGAAATAAAATGTCCAGGGGAATTACCTTACTGGAAACTGAGGCACTGTTCAAAATGCTCCCTATTTTCCTCTACCAAGTTGTCTGTAATTTTAGGAGATATTTAATTCACAAAATCAATGGAAGTATCAAGTTTCCCATTTTTCTAACCATGATCTTATGAATTATATTCTCTGAGCATTAACAAGAAAATAAATATTCTGGAAAAAGTCATGTCTCACAAACTGTACTTTTATTCCAACCCCTTCTAAATAATACTGGTGAAAATTAACCATTTTCAACTAGAAATAACTGTAGTATTTTGCATTTTTTTGTTTATATAAAATCTCACACTGCTGCTGAAATTCTGTGAGATTACAAGACAGCTATTCTTCCTTTATTTACATGTAAGAAAAAAATAGGAAAAGGTTAAGAATTTTACAAAGGCCAATTACCTAGGAATGGAGGTGGTATGATGGTCCCAAAGTCAGTTAACTTCAGAATTTCATTCTTAAGCATTCTTTCCTGTTTTTTTATTAGTTAGGTCTCATGACAAATGTCTTTTATTTATAGCTTTTCACAGAAAGTCTTATATCACTTCAGAAGCTCAATGTGCAAAACAATTACAAATGTAATTGTTTTATTTCTTACGTATCTGTATGAATGTAAGTAAGTGAAATGCATGCACAAATGTAAGCAAGTCATATTATTGTGGGCACAGTTGTGACTGTTGAATTTATGAACATACATTAGGTTTTCCTGGATAGTTCACCACTTTATTTTTTATTTGTAATTTAAAGTCGTTTTGATTATTTTTATTTTATTACTTACATTTTTTTTTTTTTTTTGCCTTTTTGTATCATGTGAATGCTTCCCATGGGGCCAGAAGAAAGCACCAGATACTAAGGAACTGGAATTAAGTACAAATGTCATGTGGGTGCTGGAAACCAAAATTGGGTCTTATGTCAGGGCAGTAACTGCTCTGAAACAGTGAACCAACTCTCTATTTATTGAGACAAGCTCCCGAGTCAAACACTGAATTCACTGATTGGCTATTCTAGGTAGCCATCTTGGTTACATCCAAAGAGCCATCTTGCCAGCCCCAAGAGTTCAATTTAGTTTTCTTTCTCCTTTACTTTCTGTCCCTATAATTTGTTCAAATGCAGTTTCTTACATGGTTATTGGAATGCTGTCTCTTAAACTGAATATATTATTGATAATATAGGTTGTAGTATTTTTAGATAAAAAAGTATAACCAAAGAGTTCTAGACAAATGTTTGGGGAACAAAAGTCTCAGTGTATATGTCCATATTCTTAGAGCCATTCTTTCATGCCATAGAATTGTTTTTCCTTCAAAATTTCATTGAAACCAGGATTTGTGTTATTATTTGCAGTGTAACACAAAGTAGAAACAAAGAAAAGCCTTGGTGTAGACACTAAAAATAAAAAAAATAATAATAATGCCTTATGTAAAATCTAACGTTTTGATAAGGGATATGACACTGGTCAAATCTAGACCCATGAATACTAGAGAACAGGAAGTGTTGAGAGTGGGGTGGCAGGTAGCCATTGGACAGAAGTACAAGAAGCAGAATCTGCTTTCAAACAATGCTCCTCAGGGGCTTATTAGTAAAGTTGGATCTTACGATGACAGGTGACAAAGGGAAAGTTAAAAATCTAACAGTCCATATTGATAGAACCCACTAAATGCTACACTATATCCTAACGGGGATTTCAAATTTTGAGTAAAGATTCTCATCAATTTAACTTTTCTCTCCTAAGTGTATTTTATTGATTGAATATTCATAAACAAAGTGGAATAAGTTTTGGTACAATTATTTATTGTGCAGTAAAGACATGTAGAATAAATTTGAGAAGAAACAGTTAAAAAGTATGTTCCAATATTTTAAATTTAACCTTTTTAACAGCTATTACTTTAGGAACTTTTCTTTGTCCATTGACGTCAAACATTATATCTGAAATCCATGGATTTTGTTCTGATAGAAATATATCATAATAGGAAGATAGATCCAATATTTATGAAGATTCTCTTTCACTCCCACATAAAAAGTGAGAGAATGGTGTTAGATTGGTGATAACATTCATTGGCAACATTTTTGACAGTTTCACATTATCAGGAAGGCATATAAGTGGATTAAGAGCCTAAAGAAAACAGTCATTATCAACCAAGTGCATTAAATTAGTATTCTAGGAGCTAAGAGGTGTCAATGTCAGTTACTAAGCAAGAGGCATAGGTTATGAGCAATTTTAAGTTTCTCTGTGTTGATAATGCAGTTATGACATTTATTTGAACAGCATTTTCTCCTCTTTAGTGATTATTCAATATGAGATTCCAGTACACGGTATGGTACCACCTACATTAGTGGCATATTTTACCCCTTCTGCTAAATCTATATAAACACACTTCTTGATACATCAAAAAATGTGTCTCATTAATACTCTAGATTTTTATTAATTCAATCAACATGACAATAAAAGCTGAGCACACATATACACACACCACATACATACAAACACACACAGAGACATACCTACATGCATAGGCACATATAGCACACTTATACAGACAATGCACACACAGAAATACATGCACAAATACAGACACATAAATGCACCCACAGACATACATATAAATACGCACCCAGACACATCGTTCCACACGCACATATATACACACGTGCACACATGCCACATTACTGTTTTATTATTACTCCAGAGGAGCTACAAGTGTGTCAAGCATACATCAAGAATTTAATAAGTAAGACAAAATGTGCTTTTCATAAAAATATCAGACCTATTATCTAAATCGTTCTGAGAAATACATATTCTTTTGTAGTTTCTTCATTATTTATTAAATCTTTTGTCTTTGCCAGAAGCAAAAGCATGCTGTTCCAGAATCCAGAGCACGCTGATTGCAGCATTATCCCTCAGGGACATTTGTGAGCTACAGAGACAACTGAGCATTAGCAAAAATAAAGTCATTTTATTGTCTGAGCTGGAGCACAGCACTCCTTCGAATATCAAAAGGGAAAGGGATTTAGATGAGGGAGGGGCAGCAAGAAGGGGGATACAAAGAGGAAAAAGAAAGAGAGGAGAGAACATAAGGGAAACACATGGGCAAACTAAAACAAGACAAGAAGGATGTTCGTAGAGAATCCTTGTCTTAAGAGAAGCAGGCTGATGCGGCTGCAATAGCAGCATCCATGAAGAATGAAGGGATGAATTCACAGGAGTGGTCATGAGATGGACAAGAAGTTGAGACTATGAATGATGTGAGAGCCTAGAAGCGGAGAAGTTGGGGGCCAAGGCGACAGTACTATATAAGTCAGTGATGAAAAGATTTTGAGAGCACATCACCAAGGAATAAAGGGCCAGGGACCTGATGTCAGTTCCTCACTACAAAAACAAAACAGGGTAATAGGTGTTGGAACTCTAAGTGCAAGGCTATGAGCCTGTGTCTTGCAACCTAAAGGGATGAGACTAAAACTCAGAATGACTGGAGCTGTGAGCCTATGGTTCTTATGGCTTTGAGCAAAACTTCCCTGGGTTTTGAAGGCCATTCTATGACCATTCTGAGAGGACATAAGTGCCATTGCCTATATACATGCAGAGCGAAAGAAGCCTCAGATGGATTTTTATGGCATGTAGAATGAGATAAAGCTGACCGATATTATCACACCAGAAATTTTTTTTGGTTTCCATGTGGCTTATTATTATTATTCTTTACTTATTTATCAAATTAAATATTTATTTTTTATATTAATTACAGTTTACTTACTTTGTATCCCAGCTGTAGCCCCATCCCTCATTCCCTCCCAATCCCATCCTCCCACCGTCATCTCCTCCCCTGACCTTCTCGAAGACCACTGACAGGGCAGGTCCTCCTCCCCTTCTGTCTGACCCAAGCTTATTAGGTCTCATTAGGACTGGATGCAATGTCCTCCTCTGTGGCCTGGCAAGGCTGCTCCCCCCTCAAGGGGGAGGGGAGGTCAAAGAGCCAGTCATACTGCTTTTTTTTTTTTTTGGCACAAATGTGTTGATATCCATTTATTTTACAAGTACACAGCAGTTCAATTCATCAAACAATCATCACCTTTGAAATCTTCCTCACCCATTCATCACTGACTCTTATTATTAAACAAAGATGTGAGGGATGGAGTCTGGCTCCAGTGGGTTCTAGGGCACCAAGGACAGAGATATGGCATCAACATAATAAAGGCAATGACCTCCAGATTGCTGTTAAGGAGACATCCCTGAATAGCTCAAGCCTCAAAGTATTCAGTTCACCACGCCCAGAATTTAAGGGAAAGAAAAGATTTAGGAAGAAGGAAGATGCCATAAAAACAAAATAAAGATCTGAGGACTCAACATGAAAAATATTACTGCAATTCATAAATGACTAATAATGAAGAAACTAATAGAATAGCAATGTTTTGTTGTTCAGCATATTTCGAGTGGCTTCGGTGATCTGGGGCCCTTCTCTTAGTAAATTGAACATGTATTAAAATCTTGTGCATCTATATAGTAAGAATGGCATTAAACAAAGAACATATAATCCTCAAACCTCCCCGAATGTTTATTATAAAATATAAACAGAAAAAATTATAAAAGACATCCATGAGGCTATCATAGTTCAATGAGATACAAGTTTATATATTTTTTCCTAAAGAGAATTAAGGAAAAATGAAATATTTATTTTAGCAAGATAAAGAATAAATTGTGGAAGGTAGAAGGTATCTGCTAATAACTAGTAGCTTAGCTTTGTTGGACTAAAATCTAATTTTATCTAAAGAAAACCTGCATAGATTTAAGTAAAAATTTAAATATTATTATATATGTATATAAATTAATATCTCTCTTTATAAAATCTTACAGTCATATACACACAAATATAAATACATATATATGTATATAGAATAAGGCTTTTTATTTGCTAAGTTCTACCAATTTGTTGGAATTCCATTAGCTACTATTATGTTCACTCATCCTTACTCTAACTGGTATACTTTTTTTCAGAAATGAAGTTGATTGTTTTATCTACACTAGAATAACTGTGCTTTATTGGTTGGTATACTCAGCAAATACGCTTTCCTTTTGGACTACCAGACTCACAGACAATCTATAAAGATTTTATTTTCAGCATATGGTTGGACTCTGCTCTCTAATTTTCTGTATATTTTCTCCTTCTGATTCTATTGGTTGGGGCCAGAGAGATGGCTCAGTAGTTAAGATCACTGGGTGCCCTTTGATAGGAGCAGAGTTTGGCATTCAGCATCCACAACTCTATATAACCCCAGTACCAGAGTATTTGTCACTGTCTTAAGGCCTCTGTGGGTACTGTCCACATGTGTTATGTGTACATCCATGAAGACAAATTTCAACATATGTAAATTATGAAATTAATTAATTTTTATTGCAGTAGTTTTGTAAGCCCTTTCTATGTCTTGTCTTTTCTAACCATTTTTCCATAGTCTGGAAAAGAGTGGTAAGTTATCTGATGGGTGTGTCTCAAGAATTAGTGTCAGTTTCCTACTAAAAGTGGACTGAAGCTCTTTGAAGCCGTACGTGGAAGTATGGTAATTTTCATCTTTCGTTATACTGAAGCAGAGATAAGGGCTTGGTAAATTTGTCTTGTGTTAATCAGCTGGGACTGAGGAATACGCATCATGTTGTAGACTGATCAGCTTTTTTCATAATACGATGAAGAGTAGATATAGAGAATGGTCAAATGGTGTTTGGCAACACAGCTCTGACCCTTGAAGCCACGGCATGCCTCTACCAACTCATCCCTAAACAGCTAACCATCAGTCGAGTTACCATCGTCTCCTGCACAAGGGATCCTCCTTTAAACTTCACAGAAACTAAGGAAACACAAATATGTCACAAAACCAGTCACATGAGTTGGCCTGCTTCTCCCAGCTTCTCTGTGTGATCCTCTTCTTGTCAGAGTGGATAGCTCAGGCCAGAAGTCACACCCTTTTCTCTCCCACCAGAAGCTTTGTTTGCCTTTGGGTGTTGACTAAATAAGAGTGGTGATAGCAAGCTCATTTGCCATAGAAAAGTCAGAATGAACATATTTATTTTAAGGTGAGTGATCATCATTTATCTGTACAAGTGCTTTTTTTATTTTTATTTTTTTTTATTTTATTTTTCTTTTTAGTTACATTTTGTTAACTCTGTGTCCCAGCTGTATCCCACTCCCTCATTCCCTCCCCTACCCCACACTCCCTCCCTGGTCTCCTCCCTGCCCCTTTCCAAGTCCACTGATAGGAGAGGACCTCCTCCCCTTTCATTTGACCCTGTTTTATCAGGTATCTTCAGGTCTGGCTGTAGAGTCCTCCTTTATGGCCTAACAGCACTGCTCCTCCCCTGGGGGGGGGGTCAAGAAGCCTGACCTTGAGATCCTGTTAGAAATAATTCTTGTTCCCCTTACTTTGGAAAACTACTTGGTTACTGAGCTACCACGGGCCACATCTGAGCAGAAGTTCTAGGTTATATCTATAGATGGTCCTTGGTTGAGTGTCAGTCTCAGAAAAGACGCTGTGCCTGGATATATTTGGTCCTTGTAGAGCTCCTATCCTTTCCATATCATACTAACTCCCCCTTTTTCATATGATTCCCTGCACTCTGCCGAGGGTTTGGTTATGAGTCTTAGTGTCTGCTTTGAAACACTGCTAGGTAGAGTCTTTCAGATGCCTTTTGCGGTAGATTCCTGTCATACCTTCAATGCACATCCCATTTGTCTTTCTAAATGAGGATTGATCATCTTCGCCCGTGTCCACTTTCTTGATTATCTTCTTTAGGTATATAGATTTCATTATGTTTACCATATTTTGTAGGTCTATATAAGCGAGTATATACCATGTTTGTCTTTCTCCTTCTGGGATACTTCACTCATAATGATCTTTTCTAGATCCCATCACTTGCCTGAAAGTTTCATGATTTCCTCCTTTTTGATTGCTGAGTAGTATTCCATTGTGTAAAAATACCACAATTTCTGTATCCATTCCTCCGTTGATGGACATCTGGGTTGTTTCCAAGTTCTGGCTATTACAAATAAAGCTGCTACAAACATGGTTGAACAAATGTCCTTGTTGTGTACTTGAGCAAATTTTGGGTATATACCTAGGAATGGTATAGCTGGGTCTTGAGGTAGCACTACTCCTAATTGTCTGAGAAAGCGCCAGATTGACTTCCAAAGTGGTTGTACCAGTTTACATTCCCACCAGCAATGGAGGAGGGTTCCCCTTTCTCCACAACCTCTCCAGCATGTGTTATCACTTGAGTTTTTCATCTTGGCCATTCTGATGGGTGTAAGGTGAAATCTCAGGGTCATTTTGATTTGCATTTCCCTAATGGCTAATGAGGTTGAGCATTTCTTTAAGTGTTTCTCTGCCATTCCATGTTCCTCATTCGAGAATTCTCTGTACAAGTGCTTTTTAACATTTGTTATTTATTACAATTTATTCACTTTGTATCCTGGCTGTAGCCCCCTCCCTCATCCCCTCCCTACCCCACCCTCCCTCATTCTTCCCCCCGTATCCCTCCCTTAGTCCACTGATAGGAGATGGCCTCCTCCCTTACTATCTGACCCTAGCCTATCAGGTTTCATTAGGACTATCTGGATCCTCTTTCTCTGATGCCTACTTAGGCCACCTCGTCAGGGGAGGTAGTTAAAGAGCTGGCCACTGAGTCCATGTCAGAGACAGACCCTGGTTCCCTTACTAGGGAAACCATTTGGACACTGAGCTGCCCATGGGCTACATCTGAGCAGGTGATCTAGGTCCTCTCCATGCATGGTCCTTGGTTGATTCATTAGTCTCTGCAGGATCCCCTGAGCCTGGATTTTTGGCTCTCTTTGTCCCCTTGTGAAGCTCCTTTCCCTCCAGGTCTTTCTATCTCCTCCTTTTTTCCATAAGATTCCCTACACTCTACCCAAAGTTTGGCTATGAATCTTAGCATCTGCTTCAATACGCTGATGGGTTGAGTCTTCCAGAGGCCCTCTGTGGTAGGCTCCTGTCCTGTTCTCCCTTCTGATTGAGGATTAAGCCGAAGGGCCCTCCTTGTTGTTTAGCTTCCTTAGGAGTATAGATTTTAGTATGTTTATCCTATATTATATGGATGGAACTAGAAAAGAGCATCCTGAGTGAGATAACCTGGAAGCAGAAAGACACACATGGTATATTATCACTTATAAGTGGATATTAACCATACAATGTACAAGTACCTTTTCACAAACCATGTAAAAATGCATCTGTCCCCACAACTTTTCGGTTTATGTAAGTCAAGACTTTTCTCTGTTTCTTTTTCCAGGTTTTTCTTCAAATCTGTAACAAACGAGTAAGTTATCTGACTCAGGAAGCGGGAATTGATACCAGTTTCTTTTGTAAGTGGATTTGATCTATCAAAAGTGCTCCTAAGCATGAGATTTTCAGAGTTCTCCCTTTTCCAATGTATTAAAGAAGGCAATGACCTGGGAAAATAAATCCTTCTTAGTTAGATAGCCTGATAAAACAAATTTCCATAGATTAAATGATCAAATAAACAATACGAATATATTTCTTAGAGTTCTAAACACAGAAAGGCGAAGAACAGGGTGATGCCATGGTCATGTTCTTATGAGGACTTTCAAGGTGACAGGTGGCTATCGCCTTGCTGTAGCAACAGATGCAGAAAAGAGTGCTGGTGAGCTGTCTGCGGACACTAATCCTATCCACAAGAGCTCCAGCACATAACCTAATCACTTCCCTGAGGCCATGTCATCTTAGATCATCAAATGGAGGATAAGGATTGCAAGAATCAATGAACTCAGGGGGAGAAACGCATTTAACCTATCACAGTTTGCAAACAAAATATGTCCTTGCTGTAAGTACTCAGAAAGTATCAGGTGAAGAATAAAGCTGTTCTCTGTGAATCTGGTGACAATGGCTTTTTCAGAATCATCTATTCCTATGCTGAAAAACTTTGAGTTTTCCTGAAACTCCCAAAACAGGTTCCTTTGATTTATTCTATTTTTGACAATAAGCAATAAAAAGGATTTCAGCTCTTCATGTTCCATTGAGTACAATTCTGGTAATTATAAGCCCTGTTAGAATTGAAAGAAGTTTCAGTGCTGTGGAATAGGTTTTGTTATTTTGTTTTTTCCAAAAGCTATGATTTGTAAAATGGAGCCTCATCCTTTTCTTTTTTCTTGTAATTTTACAAATTCATGTTTTTTTTTGTTTTTTTTTTTTGTTTTTTGTCTTTGAGTGTGTGGGTGTGTGCAAATGATCCTCACACCCTTCTGTTAGGTTTCACACTGTTTCTGCTGTGTTCTCACTGAGCCGCTAAAACCAACTTGGAAAAAAACATTATTGCTACTACCTGGGAACTAGGAAAAATTTAATATCCTCCACTGCTTTACTGAACAAAATAATATATTAGGAAGGCTAAGGGCTTTGCATGTTATCCTTTTAATCTAAACCATTAGTATGCATTTGCTTCAAAATGAAGGCTGTGATTCCAATAATGCCCTAGGCAGCAGGAGGCAGGGTACAGGTGTGTGGTAAAAAAAAAAAAAAAGCAACAAAAAACGTGATTGTGACAAAGAGATTTTTATACTAGTTTTCACTCAATTGCCCTCTGTAAGCTTGAATTACATTTTTTCTTTTTTCTTATTTCTTCTCTTTGTCCCCTTTAATATTTCATATGAAATTTATTTAGATTTATCCTGTACCCCTTACTCATGATGCATGACTAAATGGGATACACACAAGGTAAGACATTTAATTTTCAGGTCAGGCTAATTTGGGGGAAGTCTAATCTGAAGGGAAAGCAATGCCTGCAAAGTGATTTCAGAGTGATATGTTACCAGGCATTTTGATCTGTAGAGGAGACAGCCTGTACAGAATATTTCAGCTTTTTTTTCCCAGAAAAACAAAGAAAAATTAAGAATTGTAGGTAGAATGATAAAAACATTTTCTTTTGTTAAACTACATCAGAGAACAAACTGGACATTCTAAACTCTATATCACAATTGTCAGTGATTTCTGAAACCAAAAATCCTTGCTTAGGAAGCACCAGAGGTTCTTCCAGGAAGGAAGGGGTGGCGGAAACAAGGTGAGGGGCATTTCAGAGAAAATACATTACTTGTATTAATGATACAAATATTTAAATCATGCTTATCATGTCCTAGTATTTTCATAATGATTATAAATGTCAGTCACTTATTTCCCAAAACAAACTATATACTTATTATAATATCCACATAAATACAAAACTATATAGAGTCACTGTCAATTGGACATTTTGATAGTGAATATTAGTGAAATATTTCTATACAGAGAAAAACATATGCACAGCACAATGAGGCTGGGAATAAAAGCTTAGAAAGTTGCCAGAGAGACCCAGAGCCGGTGTTTCTCAGAGTGCACCAGCAGAAACATAGATGTCCTGGAGCTGAAGATGAATCAGTGACAATGTTCTAGTGGCTCTGTAAATCTTCCAGAGTTGGGTTACTTTGAAATTCAGAGATGAAGAAGTTAGGCCATTGGGAAGGGAAAATCTTGAGTTTCAGCAAGAAAGTCCTGCCCACCTCACCTTCAAGAGTGCAAAGATGCTGAAAATCCAGCTCACGAAGAACCAACCTAAGGAGGAGTGTACAGGAATAAAAACAGACAATAACAAAAAGTAAAATCTAAGTGGAAGTCCGTTTTATCAGAAAATTTTAAAGGGAATTCAGAACAGTGTAACAGGGCTATAAACAGAGGAGTTAGGTATAGCCCTAACTTCCAAACGGGCTAAATTTTAATGATGTTCATAGTAATACATTACGTATGCATTTATATTGGAAATGTAATGCTAAGTTTGGGAAAGAGCTTAGTGGACAGCCTTTTCAACAGAATGGATAGTCCTATGAAGACTTGAGGAAAAGTAGATCAATTAGAACAAGAGCAGTGGAGACAATTACAGGAAAGCATAAGCAGAACATGTGGAAACTGTGAGACATTCGTAAAAAACCAAACTTATGAATAATGACATAGGAGAACTACATAGAAATAGTAAAAATTACATTCATTAAAATCATAAAAGAAAATCTTAAATTTAAGGAAAAGTTGAGAGTGCCACAGCATTTCAAAAAAAAAATTGCTTCTTCAAGTCACATGATAGTTAAAATGAATAGCACACAGACCAAGAGGTGGCTATTGAAAGTTAAAAACAAAAACAAGTCCCATGCAAAAACAAAGCTGTCATAACAACCATGCAGTTCTCAAGAGAAGCCAGTGTGGCAGAGAAGCATGCATTTCAATTCTCATCAGAATAATTTCAAAGGAAAGTAATTCATGGCCACAAAGCTGGTGCTATAGAAGTTTGAAATGAGAAATATGTTGATACCTCATTTCATTAGCATCAGACTACCTTTAAGAAAAAAAAAGTAACAACGAATGATTGCAAGGATGTAGAAAAAGGGAAGCTACCAAATGGCTGGTGAGAATGTAAATTAGTCAGTACACTATAAAAATTAGAAAGAAGGTTCCCAAAGAAAATGAGAATATCTTTAGGATATGGTGCGGGTATACCTCTGGGCACACATACCAGAAAGGATCTGCTACGTATACCCCAAAGATGCATACACACCCATATTTGCAGCACCATTCATAACATCTTGGTCATGGAATCAGCCTGGGTACCCAAAAAAGAGGAATTGTTAACTAAAGTATATTATTCAAATTTATTGATAAACTTGTACATGGAAAACTTACACTGTTGAACTAACTGTACTTGAAGTGATTTGCAATTTGATAAGTCCGAAAACTTTCAGCCTCCTTACAAACATGCTTCCCTAAACCCCAAACTCATGGATGCGTGTGCACTCAACATGCCAGCATGGTTCTATCATGTGTCATGTGCACTTAACTTTTCTTTAGCTCTTGCACTTCCCCTTTACAATATCAGGATCTCCCAGTTTTGTTTCCTATGTGCATTCATGAAGGCATTGTTCACGCAGTGAAAACATTGACGTCTTGTTGAGAAATGTTTCTTATTTCACCTCTGTCATTTTTTTCAGAGGAGTCTTTGCAGGTACTTAGACCTGAATCAAAACTCTGGAGGACACCTCTCAGGGCCATGTATACAAGTCTCTCTGAGTCATCCTGAAAACCCCTGCGGGCAAGTCCCAGCTCCTTGATTTGACTCTTCGACAAATCCTTCTCAAGCCACTAGTAGGAGCTGATTTTAAGTTGCGTGTGTTTTGTCACCTCTTCATACAACATATTCCAGTAGCTTGCTAGATGATTGGGTAAGGTCATGACAATGACCAGTAATGTTCTGGAAGATGGTCTTCTTTGTTTTGTTTTGTTTTTGCAGACCCTTTCTCTTCCCACCCTATTCTTAACATCCTTGTCCCTAATAAGGAAGTCATCCACTCTGCCCTCAGTAATGGTCTCTTTCCTCACTTTCCATCATTACTCAACCTGCCATCAAATCAGTGAAGCCCTTTTAGTCTTTATTAAGTTGTAACCTCACTTCTATCAAATGTGGTACCCTTTGCTGTATTATTAGTATTAGTTGTAGCAGTAGTCCTTAAGTGTTTGCTGAAGGGCCACATTCTAACCTCCATGAAGGAAGAAATATATCAATATTTTCTTCCAGCTGCTATACCTCAGGTATGAGAACAATATTTGGAAAGTAGCAGGCATTTCATACATCTATAAATATTAATGGTGAGTGAATGAAGCAAACATCCAGAAGAATGTAAACTGTGGTATGCATTTTGAGAACTCCTATGGGAATTGTACTGTGTTAATTGAGGATCAAAACAGGATCTTACTAAATATGCTTGATTAATTGATGCTAAGTCTGGATAAAGTAAACTGTAAATTATTTTTTAAGTCATTGAATACAAAACATGTGGATGTTGTTAAGACAAAACACGACACATTTGAATAAGGAAAAAAATGGAACATTCAGTATTTCTTATTGAGGTTTTTTTGCACAAGTCTTCTTCCTGGGTAGGAAGCTGGAATGCATGGATCCAAAAAGAAATAGTTTGAATATCAAAATTAAGAAATGAATAATTAACAGATAAAAAAAATCTGGGCACAGAGGACTTTTGTGAGACTGATACCCCAACCAAGGACCCTGCACAGATATAGCCCACAGCAGCTCATTGTAAGGGGAGCAGGAGCTGTCTCTGACATGAACTCAGTGGCTGGCTCTTTGGTCATCTTCCCCTGAGGGAGAAGCAGCCTTACCAGGACACAGAGGAAGACAATGCACCCAATCCTGGTGAGACCTGATTGGCTAGGGTCAGAGGGAAGGGGAGGAGGACCTCCCATATCAGTTGACTAGGAGAGAAGCATGGGAGGATGAGGGGGGAGTGGAATTTGGAGAGGATGTGGGAGAGGACTACAGCTGGGATACAAAGAGAATAAACTGTAATTTATAAAAATAAATTAATTAAAGATAGAAATGCATAATCACTTCAAGAACTAACATAATTATATATATCAAGTTTATCTGTGTGATAAATCTTACAAGACTTCAGGAGAAAATAACAAAAGTCAGCAGGGCTGTCTCTGGCATGGACTCGGTGGCAGGCTCTCTGAGCACCTCCCGCTGCGGGGGCAGCCTTGCCAGGCCACAGGGAAGACAATGCAGTGGTCCTGAGGAGACCTGATAGGCTAGAGCCAGATGGAAGGGGAGGAGGGCCTCCCCTATCAGTGGACTAGGGAAGGGGACATAGGAAGAGAAGAGGGAGGGGGAGGGGGACGGGGAGGAGACGAGGGAGGAGTCCACAGCCAGGACACATTGTGAATAAATTAAAATAAATAATAATCATTGAAATAAGAAGTCAAATTGTGGGATGAGATGGCTCTGAAATCTTGGGAGGTAACAAAAGCCTCAGTACAATTTTTCTCTTTGCAGAAAGGTAACACCTGTTCAATGGATTAAGTGAACTAACAGAAACTATCATTATTTTACACAAATCTCTCTTGTCACCATCAACTTATCTATACAAATATAAATATTGTATAAATATAAACATTGCTTAGAAACAACTTTTAAAAGAGTTAGAATAATTTCTTTAACTTTTGGTATTTTTCTATGTGCAAAATTAATTATCCATTCTCCAGGATTCTTTTTAATCATAAAGAATTAATGAAACATCTAGTATTAAGTGTAGGGCTTAGGCTTGGAAGTGAACAAGTAGAGTACGTTTTCCTTGAACTAATCAGGTAGGAAGTTGGCGTTCTAAATGAGCATGGGCAGGCAGACTAGGGAGATGGCTCAGGATTACAACATTCGATGTACAACAGGAGGGTCTGAGTTTAAGTCCTCGTTTAGACAGGAGTTTCTCAGGAGCAACTTAACCCAAGGCTAGTTCTGTGACCAATGAAAGGCCATCATATGTCTTAAGGGAATAAGGCAGAGAGTAATGGAACAGGACACCTAACCTAACATGACTTTTAAACATGTGTGAGTAGACACACGAACTTGCATACACATGTACATATATACCACACTATACATACTTTATATATTCAAACAAACCAGACACACATAAATTAGCACAAACCTCAAACTCTTTGTGACCTATATCATACTTAGCGATCATAAATATGAATGAATAATTAAAATCCATGACTCAAAAAAGTTATATACAAAGAAGTCTGTGAAATTCGTTTTTTTTTTTCTTTTTAAAAACTTTTTATTTGTTCTTTGTGAATTTCACATCATGTGCCCCAACCCCACTCCTCTTCTCCTCCCCTTGTACACACCCTCCACCCTTGCACACTCTCCCCCGACAGAGGAGGAAAAGATCTCATTGTGGGAGCTCTCGTGGCCCCAGTGTGTCCCATGGCATACTCTTTTGCCTACACTTCTTTTGCCTGTGAAAGTTTATTGCAGTGAGTCCTTTGTCTGGTACAAGGGCTCTGGCTTCTACTACACAACCAGTACTGGAACCTCAATGAGACTCCTCTTGGCTATCCTGTGTCATGGAGATCCTGTAATTTTGTATTTCCAGGACTGGCCCCTTTGCACCCCGGCAGTTCATCAATGGGGTAGATGTAGTGTGACATTCTTATAGCATTTGTTTGAGCATCAAAAAAGCCCCCCCCAAATAAAAAAAGCTCTTGCTGTCTTGCACATGCCAAAAGATAAGTGAAGAAAAAAATATGTATTATGCAATTCATATTAGCTCTATGCCTAACCAGAAATCTAACTTCCTTAAAAGTACAAAGAATATTAAGAGTCATGTTTATGTCCATAAGCCTATCATATTTTTGTGCAAACTCACCACAGTATTTGATACCTTGCAACACAACTGGGGAAGCTGAAATAACAAACTGTAAATAAAGTTCATGCTAAATTTTAAAAATTTAATGAAAATAATATATTATTTTAATAGCACATGCCTATTTTTAGGTGTGGCTGAAAACTGATGTCAAGCATGATTTTCTATTTCTGAGGGCTTCTGGTGTTCAAGAAAATACCCACATGGGGTTGAGAGCATATAGTCATGCAAACAGAAAACAGCATATCACTCAACATTACCAGCCTTAAAAAAAGTGTAGCTTTCATTGTCAAATGTACAGTAGAAACTCTCTAGAAGCAAAAGGAATTAAAGATTTCGCCAGTATTGTAGCACCCAGTCTCTCAGATCATGTCTAATTGTCATGTCTTCAGGGAGAGCAGGCTACCATATTGTAAAGTGACACCGATAATCTGGAAAAGCCTACTTGGTAAGGAACTGATGATTCCAGCCAATAGTCAGAGAAGCCCGACAAAGTCACATAAGTGGGATGAGTATGGATTCAGCTAAACAACAGCTGCTAGGCATCTGCAGGCTGGTGGACATATTGACAGGAAACTGCAAGAAATACAGAACTACAAGATACCTGCTTTGTTGCTCCTGGACTCCCAAGCCACAAAATTTCAAAATAGAAAATGGTGAAGTGCTGGGGTCAAAGGAGCTCAAGGATCCAAAACCCAAGCCAGGTAGCAAGGAGGGCCTGGCCTGACTTGCCAGGGTGGTCGACGCTTCATGAACAGCTAATCACTGAGGCTCACTCGGAGCTCTGAAACTAAGAAACAAAGAGGCAGGGGCCTGGTTTTGTCTGGGTGGACAACAATGACTCCTCCAGGAACAGCCATCCACTGTGGTGGGTGAAGCAGGGCTGGAAAGATGGCAGCAGAGATTCATGCTGACATGTAGGTGAATGGCAGAAGCTTTATGTTGCCAGCAGAACATGACTGATTGACCAGCAGCCAAGCCCTGGGGTTCTAAAGATGAATTCTTTGGGGAGAAGGGGAGCCCATCCTTCCCCAAATAAGTGACAGGTCTCAGCTGGTCTTGGTGGGAGAGATGATGCTGGCCTCTTTATTTCATGTGAGACAGGGACTTACCAACCTTGAGTACTGGGAAGGGTTTTGAGGGTGAGTGTGTTTGATTTGCTGAGCCTAGGGGCACCGGGCACCAGGGACGCTTCATCTAAGTACAGTAATATGGTCTTATCATAATAGGGGGAACACACTACGTAATTCTCCTATGGGTGCGGGAAGAATTCGAGGTGTGGTCAAAGGTCATTGGTTGAAAGCAAAGACACAAGGTCTCTCATTAGCATAGGGTGGCTATCTTTAGGAATCTATGATTGCTGAATGGGTTTCTTATCAGGAAAGGGTTGTGCATGTAATCTTCATGAGGGCTACAGGACTCTCCTTAGGTGTTCTGGGGTTCTCTAAACCAGGCAGAGAGGCAACCCAGCTGAAAGAGGGAGTCCATCATCTTATACCAAGCTCAGGGGTTATCCAGAAATGTCACCCCTTAATATCAGGGACCCACGATCCCACTAAACCCCAGCTTTTCTGTTTGTATTTCTTTTCCTCATTTCCCCAATCACCCCTGTGACCTTTCAAGCAATGCTGGATGGGACACTCTTGTATAACCCAAGGCCATGTCAAGTTGATAAAGAAATATAACTAGGACATAAACACTCATCACCACACCGCATACATGGGCAGAAAAATATAAATTCATGATATAAATACCAGCTATATGCAACAGTTCAGTGTTACTTAGAAGTTTGCATGAGACTAGTCATAATTAATTGTATGAAAAGACAGTAGCCATAGCTGCTGAAAAGAGAGTCAAAACAGAAAAGAGTTTGATTTCTCTCAGCTAGTCAATGGGATGGGTCTTATAGATTAAAATAATGGAAATACAGTCATGACAATGACAACTATGTGACCTTGGAAATTTTATGTAAATACTGTTTTGAAGTTTTTCATTCACCCATGTAAGGACCCATACATATAACAAGAATGATTAAATGAAAAAAATGTTTATAATGGACTCCATCACAGGGTCTCATCTCATACAAATTAAGTTCTCTACAAATGGTGATTATTTTTTTCTCCATTAATTTTCTAATGGTTTCATTAACTTAGGAAATTAAAGTTTGGTGTATTGTAGAGGCTGGGAATTATTATTTTCAAGCAGCCTTTATTGGATTTTATATTGTGCCAAGTGTGAGGGAAACTTAAGGAAGAAGATAAGGCGAAGAGGAGAAGGATGTTCTTTGCTTTTATCTTTGAAAATATACTTTTAGTTGGAAGAAATGCTACTGTATTCATCCATATTTATGAAAAATAAATTGAACATTTAATACTGCATCTAAAGTAGTTGTGAAGGCCCTGAAATAATTATGAAGGACTTTGCCTTCTACAGAGAAATAGTCTCAGAGGATAAAAAGGAATCAGTTCCATCTAGCACAAAACAAGTTTTCTAAGAAAGCTTTCAAATTATACTCACCAAAGTCATTCTATGCAGTAAGGTCACAATCAAATTAATTTTAATTTAACACATTCTATAGTTAGCACATTAATTTAAGCACACTACAGGCTAGAGTGAGACCTTTGCCTTCCACACATTTACTGTAAGCACATTATAGTTTTTATGAACATTTAAAATGTCAAAAAATCATTTGTATATTTCACTGTAAAAGTCTGAGTACATGACATATTTAAAGTCTGAATACATGAGGATGAGAATGTGTTAATGTTTGAATTTAATACACATGTGGTCAAGATTATATTTATTTATATTGGGAATTGGGGGAACATGAACGATAGATAAAATTTCAAGTAAATTTGAATTTGTTTAAAACTATAATTATCTGTAATTTCTAAACTTATTTTAATTATTTAGATAAGATTTAATATTTTAAAAGAATGACATAGTTGGAAAGTCAAAGCAAATATATTTGACTTTTACCATGGAATTCTCCATATATTCTTAAAATCCAGAGAACACTCCTGCCTCATTGAAGAAGTGAGTTCTAAAATGTTCGTACCCTACTTAAAAAACTGGAGACCTGCAGAATAACCACGAGAAGGTGTACATATACCGGACAATGACAAGAGGAGACTCACAGTTTGGTTTGATGTGCGTACTTGTAATGTTGGACTTGGGGGGTAGGGTGGGAAAATCAGAAGTTCAAGGTCATCCCAGACTGTGCAAGGAGCTGAAGGTCAACCTGGTCTACATGAGGTCCTACCTAAAATATATTATAAAAGGACACCAATATAGTCAGCTCTACTGCCATAAAGGAGGATGCAAAAAGAGGCTGAGGAGGTCTTACTGAATCTAGAAAACAGATCAGAGGATGGAAGTGGCCAAAATTTGGAAGACTAATAAGCGACTAGAAAAAAAAAAAAAAAAAAAAAAAACAAGGGGGAATGTGATATGAAAAAGTGATATGAAAAAACACACTCTTAGGTAATGCTAAAGGGTTCCTTCAGGAGTGTCTCAGAGTTGATCTCTGAATAGATAAAAAGGAATGCCAGGAAGCTTAGACAGAGACCTCAGCAAAAGATATGTGTGCATGTGTGTGTGTGTGTGTGTTTTGTGTGTGTTGTGTATGTGTGTGTGTAGCTCCTCTGATCCTGAGGTCTGAATTAAAAAAAAAATTAAAAAAAAGACTTTATCATCTCTTGAAGCCAAACTCTGCTGCCTGTAAATTCTCTCAGTTTACAAATATCTGTTCCCAGTGGGTGATGTGTGTTTATTCTCCTAGCAGTATCTTTTGAAGACTAGACCAGTGTCATTGCAAAGAAGCTTAATTTATCATTTTTATATTTGTTTCTTGTTTTGTCTTTTACTTAAGAAATCTTTGTGAAGCAGAAGACTAAGTATTTCCACTGTTTTCTTCTAGGAGTTTTACAGTTTTATTTCTGACATTTATATCTAACCCAATGCAAGTAGATTGTACTTACTCTTTCTGACTGGGACAGAATTGCCAGTGTCACACACTCTGAAAAGCATCCAGAGTGTGGTGTCCTGGAACTGTGGAGGAGATTCCTCATGGTGCAAGATGTAACAGAGGCTGGGATCAAGGTGCCAGAAACCCTTTTGGCCATAAAGTTTCTGTAAGATAACCTAATTTAAGGAATCATGCATTTATGAGTTAGTAATAACATAGATTTGCCAAGGTTAGAGAATAAAAATTTTATCAACCTTGCTTTGATCTTAAATAACTTTAAATAAATTTTAAATAACTGTGTATTCAAATTTAGAAATTTATTAAATTCCTAAGAACCATTGGTGTGATTAGGCCTCACTTAATTATCAATAATTTTAGATTGATGCTTATTACAGTGTTTATCATGAATATTCACAATAAATAAAATAATCAACTATTAGGTGATCATCCTCATAGAGTTTATATCTTAATGATGAAGATCATGTATGAATTGTGAAATATAAATAAAAAAATACAGAACAGGTTGTACAGAAGATAACAACATCTATCTAAAATTTGGTGTTGTTGGGATCTGGGGTGATTGCCTTTTAGTGATTTTTAAATTCTTGAATATTCTTCCTTGAAGCATAAAGCCTTAAATTTATTTCACTTGGTATGTCAGGTTTAATGCTACCAAGTTTAGGTCTCCTGCCTTCTTAAACACTGAACTGTCCTATGTGGATGCACTCTAGGCTTTACTTATAGAAGTACTTTCCTTAGTATTAGCAACTTGGTGTGTTTCAATCTGAACAGTTTTGTCGTTGTTTGGTTTTTGTTAGACATTGTTTGTGATTTTTCCAAGACTCGAGAAAACTCACTGTGATTCCTCACCCAGTAGAACTCAAAGGATGTATAACAGAATGGTAGTCTAATCTTTCTGACTTGTAAAGGCTATAGAATAGCAGGCCTGTGATTAATTAGGGAATGCTTTTGCTAGATTTGAGTTTTGGTCTTTTTTTCCCCCAATGAATTAAGTTGAGTAAAATCTGTCCTTTACATAATTGGGATTTAACATGCGCTAGTGAAATTCATTTATGGAAGAAATTGGTTTATAAATAATCTGGCTTTTTTTTCCCTTACCCATGAGACTCTACACTGAAACCTAAACAAACTAGGCCTATGAATAATTGGAAGGCATGATTTTTGAATTATAGTGTGCTAATAGCAACCTTAAAGTACAGACAGGCTAACAAAATAGACAGTGTTCTTTAAAATGATGGTTGGTTACTGTGAATCTTTGTTTTTTTTTTAAATGAGCTACAGAGCTCTGGGAGTGTCTGTGAATGCAACTTCAGGTAGGGTTAGCTGAAGTGAAAGACCCTTCCCTTAGAATGGCCAGTGTCTTCCAGGGGTGAGTATATACCATGTATGTCTTTCTGCTTTTGGGATACCTCACTCAGGATGATAGTTTCTAGGTCCCACCATTTGTCTTCAAATTTCATGATTTCCTCATTTTTAATTACTGAGTAGTATTCCATTGTGTAAAAGTACCACAATTTCTGTATCCATTCCTCAACTGAGGGACATCTGGGTTGTTTCCAGGTTCTGGCTATTAGGAATAAAGCTGCTACAAACATGGTTGAGCAAATGTCCTTGTTGTGTACTTGAGCATCATTTGAATATATGCCTAGGAGTGGTATAACTGGATCTTGAGGAATCACTATTCTTAATGGTCTGAGAAAGCTAGGCGGATGACTTTATGTGGCTCTGGTAGGGAGGAAGACGGGAAACAGGGCAAGCAGGCACAAATGTGGATTCTTTGAGTAATTTCAGAAGCCTCTGAGGATGTTACGGTTTGAATCTGGAAAGTCCTCACAGAATCATATTTTAATTGCATGATACTTAGGTGTGCAGACTGCGGAGTTTTAAACATCAGTTCTAGCTGACAGAAGTAGGTCACAGGAGGACTGGGACTTGGAGATTGTACCTGATCCTGGTTCCAGCCTGTGGTTCAACTTCTTGTTCCTTTATTTTATGACATCCCACTGCCTCACATTCCCACCGCCTCATAAACCCCACTGGCCTGGAGACAGCTGTCTCCACTGCCTGCCTTCCCCACAAGGTGAAATGGAAATGTTTCCAATAACTGGGCCAAAGTAACTGACGGAGTGGCAGTGTTTGCTTGTCCAGAGTCTTGGTACTAAAATGATTGGTGATAGAGATGATGTGTGCTTATGAGAGGGCCTATGTGAAGATAGCTTGTAACTAAAAGACCCATCTTGGAGAGACCTGCTTGGGAAGAAGTTGGAGGCCAAGCGACAGGGAAGCAGAAGCTCAAGTAAGATGACCCAGGTGTGTGGAGGCTTTGCTAGCAAAGCCCCTGAAACTTGTGCTAGGGGGGGCAGATGCTGAAGCAGCAAGGTCACAGAAGCTGAAAACGCCGGTGACAGCACAGTCTTTAGCTGGTGATGGGATTTGAAACACAAATGATAGAAAAGGTGTGCTCTCATTGATCTGTTATGATGACACCAAGGCTTTCTCCCACAGGGTTTACAAGTAGCTTGAAATCTGTCAATGTGAACAAAGTGTTTAAAATTTCCTTCCAAGCTGTGTTACATCTCATACAGCTGGAGTAAAATCCTTTCTCTTAAACTTCTTCCTTTCTCTTAAACTTTTATCTCCCTTTGGAAATTCCCATTATCCCTTCCAGAACTGTTTTCTTTTCTTTTAAGACTTATTTATTTATGATTTATTTAGTGCATTGGTGGTCTGCCTGCATGTTTGTATAAGGGTGGCAGAGCCTCTGGAACTGGAGTTACAGAGAATTGTGAGCTGCTGAGCACATGAGTGCTAAGAATTGAACCAGGGTCCTCTGTTGCAGAAGTCAGGGCTCTTAACCCCTGAGCCACCACTCCAGCCCCATCCTTCCAGGACTTCTGTTGTAGCTGTTCTCACTTTTTATTAACTAAGAGACAGACCTCTTTCTTTCTTCACATTGTCTCTCTTCATCTTTATTAGATTTATTTAAAAGACCAAAGCCTATAATTACTCATAATTGTGCTTTGTTTTTATTTCAATTGCTTCTAAGCACGAGGCTCACATAAGTGTTCTTTGCTTCTCTATTTCTTTGTGTCCCTATCCAGTTCACATGCTCAACTCCTGTGACTAAGAAAGAAATCCCATGAGAAAATGCTGAGATCGCTATTTACTCACTAGAGGTGTATCAATTTTACTTGTTATTAAGTTTGGGTGAAAAGACTTCTCAGAGAGCACAGACAGTTGCTGCGCTCCCAGCTCTTCTGCACAGACAGAGCTATGCGCTCCAGGGCAACAGAGACTGGGAGTCCCTGTCCAGAGAAAACCCAACAGGGAAGGAAGTAACCGCACTGACTTGTGTTACCCAGTCTTTCCCTGGAAAAGGTCTCGCAGACCGGCAGGTAGGATCCGCCATCACTGAATTGGGCTCCAGCCACAAGCACAGACAGTTGCTGCACGCCCAGCTCTCCAGCACAGACAGAGCTGTGCGCCCCAGGGCACCAGAGATTGGGAGTCACTGTCTGGAGAAATCCTCACAGGGAACAAAGCAAAGGGGACTGACTTAGGCCACCCAGTATATCCCTGGAAACTGGCCCAAAGACCAGCCCAATCCAGGCACCTGCTATGCACCAGATAGCCTGCTGTTACCAGGAGAGCAGTAACCACCTGCCACAGATTACTGCTTGGGTACTGGGGCACAAAGCCCCAACCTCAGACCTACAGAAGCCTGGAATCCCTGAGATCAAAGCCCAGGTACTGCTCCAAGGGACAACCAATTATTCCTAACAAAACTGACCAAACCACTGGACACACAGGTTCACTAAATTTACAGCAAGAAACCCAGAAGCAGGGCAGCTGTCTTCAGGACTTCTCCAATGAGAGGAGAGCCCTCTCAACTAACAAGTACCACAGTTACCACTCAGATCTCTATGCCTGAGGTGAGCTGTGGCAACTCCTGAAAAACACCGGCCATCCAGTTACAATGCCCAAAAAGCTGAGAAGGCTTTCTTCATGAAAAAACTATCTTCCTGCCAAAGGAATTCTCTCCACCACAGGATTCTAGGAACCACCAGAAACTAACTCCAAACACCCAAGATAGACCAATGGGTAGAGGCCAGCATAAAAGCTCAACCAACAAAAGACAGAGCAATATGGCATCTCCAGAACCCAGTTATCCAGGGGCAAGTAGCCCTGGACACCCCAGCATAATTGAAATTTAAAAAGATGGTCTAACATCTATGCTTATGAAGAGGATAACAGAGGAAACAAATAAAATGTGTAAAAACCTAAAGGAAGATAAACTCAAACAGATTATGGACATCTGTAAAGAAATAGAGAAAGATGAAAACAAACAGATTATAGCCATCTGTAAAGAAATACAGGAATTTGCAGCCAAACTGTTTGTGGCCTTTAGAGAGGAAATTGTTAAATCTCTGAAAGAAAAAAAAAAAGAAACAGAGGATTGTTCAAAAAAACAGCTGAAGGAATTGAAGGAAAAACAGGAAAATACAGTCAGATAGGTAAAGGATATCAAGAAAACGGCTCAAGATCTGAAGACAGAACTGGAAAAATTAAAGAAAACACAAATGGAGGAAACTGTGGAGAGAAAGAACTTAGGGAAGAAACAGGAACTACAGAGGATAGCATAACCAATAGACTATAAGAGATGAAAGAAAGAACCTCAGGTGTGAAAGATACAATGGAAGAAATCGATGTAACTAAAAGGCACAGAGACACCATCCAAATTAACAAAATCAGAAATGAAAAGGGGGACACAATGACAGATACTGAGGAAATCAAAGCAATCATTAGGACTTACTTCAAAAGTCTATATACCACAGAATTTAAAAATCTAAATGAAATGGAACATTTTCTTGATGGATTAGACTTACCAAAGCTGAATCCGGACCAGGTAAAGCAATTAAATAGTCCTATCTCCCAAGAAAATAGAAGCATTCATCGAAAGTCTTCCATCCAAAAAAGCTCAGGACCAGATGGTTTCAGTGCAAAATTCTACCAGACCTTCAAAAAGACCTAACTCCAATTCTCTTCAAACTATTCCACAAAATAAAACAGAAGCATCATTACCAAAATCATTCTATGAAGCCTGAGTTCCCTTAGTACCTAAACCTCACAAAGACCCAACAAAGAAAGAGAATTTCAGGTCAATCTCCCTTATGAACATTGATGCAAAAATACTCAACAAAATACTCGCAAACCGAATACAAGAACACATCAAAGATATCATCCACCATGACCAAGTAGGCTTCATCCCAAGTATGCAGGGGTGGTTCAGTATGCAGAAATCCATCAATGTGATCCACCATATTAACAAACTGAAAGAAAAGAACCATATGATAATCTCCCTAAATGCTGAAAAAGCATTTGACACAATCCAATATCCATTCATGTTTAAAGTATTGGAGAGATCAATGATACAAGGCACATATCTAAACATAGTAAAGCCAATATACAGCAAGCCTATAGCCAACATCAAACTAAATGGAGAGAAACTTAAAGCAATCCCACTATAATCAGGGACAAGACATGGCTGCCCACTCTCTCTATATCTCTTCAACATAGTTCTGGAAGTCCTTGCTAGAGCAATAAGACAGTTGAAGGAGATCAAGGGAATATAGATTGGAAAGGAAGAAGTCAAATTATCACTTTGCAGATGATATGATAGTATACATGGGTGACCCCAAAAACTCTACCAGGGAATTCCTGGTAAACACCTTCAGCAAAGTTGCCTGATACAAAATTAACTCAAAAAAATCAGTAGCCCTCCTGTATACAAAAGACAAAAGGGCTGAGAAAGAAATTAGAGAAACAACAGCCTTCACAATAGCCACAAATGACATAAAGTACCTTGGTGTAATCCCAACCAAGCAAGTCAAAGACTTGTATGAAAAAAATTTCAAGTCTCTGAAGAAAGAATTAGAAGAAGATATGAGAAGATGGAAAGATCTCCCATGCTCATGGCTTGGAGGGATTAACATAATAAAAATGGCCATCTTACCAAAAGCAATCTACAAATTCAATGCAATTCCCATTAAATTACCAACACAATTCTTTACAGACCTGGAAAGGCAATTTCTCAACTTCATATGGAATAAAAAGAAACCCAGAATTGCTAAAACAATCCTCTACAATAAAAGATCTTCTGGAGGTATCTCCATCCCTGATGTCAAGCTGTACTATAGAGCAGCAGTAATAAAAACTTCATGGTACTGGCATAGAAACAGAAGACCCAGAAATAAACCTACACACTTATGGACACCTGATCTTTGACAAAGATGCCAAAACCCTACAATGGAGAAAAGATAGCATCTTCCACAAATGGTGCTGGTCTAACTGGATGTCTACATGTAGAAAAATGAAAATAGATCCACACTTATCACCCTGCACAAAACTAAAGTCCAAGTGGATCAAAGACCTCAACATAAAACCAGACATATTAAATCGGTTAGAAGAAATAGTGGGAAAAACCCTAGAACTCTTTCATACAGGAGACAACTTCCTGAACAGAACACAACAGCACAGGCTCTGAGAGCAACAATCAATAAATGGGACCTCATGAAACTGAAAAGCTTCTGTAAAGCAAAGGACACCATCGTCAAAACAAAATGGATGCCTACAGATTGGGAAAGAATCTTCACCAAACCTTTATCTAACAGAGGGCTAATATCCAGCATATAGAAAGAACTAAAGAAGCTGAAAAGCAGCAAATCAAGAAATCCAATTAAAAAAATGGGGAACAGAGCTAAACAGAACTCTCTTTAGAGGAATATTGAATTGCAGAGAAACACTTAAAGAAATGCTCAATGTCCTTAGCCATTAGGGAAATGTAAATCAAAACAACCTTGAGATTTCACCTTACACCCATCAGAATGGCCAAGATAAAAAACTCAAGTGACAACACATGCTGGAGAGGTTGTGGAGAAAGGGGAACCCTTCTCCACTGCTGGTGGGAATATAAACTTGTACAGCCACTCTGGACATCAATCTGGCACTTTCTCAGACAACTAGGAATAGTGCTTCCTCAAGATCCAGCCATACTACTCCTAGGCATATATCCAAAAGAGGCTCAAGTACACAATAAGCACATTTGCTCAACCATGTTTGTAGCAGCTTTATTTGTAATAACCAGTAGCTGGAAACAGCCCAGATGCCCCTCAACTGAAGAATGGATGCAGAAATTGTGGTACATCTACACAATGGAGTATTACTCTGCAATGAAAAATAAGGAAATCATGAAATTTGCAGGTAAATGGTGGGACCTGGAAAGGATCATCCCGAGTGAGCTATCCCAAAAGCAGAAAGACACACACAGTATATACTCACTCATGTAGACATATAACATAGGATATACCTACTGAAATCTGTACATCTAAAGAAACTAATCAAGAGAAAGGACCTTAACTGAAATGCTCAATCCACATCCCAAAAGGCAAAGAGGAAGGACATCAGAAGAAGAAGTAAACAGGAAACAACCTAGATACCTGACACAGAATGCCACTGATAGTCCTGCAGACTATCAAAGCACATGCTGAGACTTATGGCCAACTGTTGGGCAGGCTGCATGGAATCTTATGTAAGAAGTGGGAAATAGTAAGATCTGAAGAGGATAGGAACACCACAAGGAGAGCAACAGAACCAGAAGTTTGAACACAGGGGTCTTCCCAGAGACTCATACTCCAACCAAGTATCAGGCATGGAGATAACCTAGAACCCCTGCACAGATGTAGTCCATGGCAGTTTAGTGTTCAAGTGGGTTACATAGTAATGTGAAGAGGGACTGCCTCTGACATAATCTGATTGGCCTGCTCTTTGATCACCTCCCCCTGAGTGGGGAGCAGCCTTACCAGGCCACAGAAGATGACAATGCAGCCACTCCCGATGTGATCTGATAGACTAAGATCAGAAGGAAGGAGAGGAGGACTTCCCTTATCAGTGGACTAGGGATAGGGCCATGCTTGAAAAAGGGGAAGAGAGTGTAGGACTGGGAGGGAAGGAGGGAGGGACTTATGGGGGGATACAAAGTGAATAAAGTGCAATTAATAAAATAAAATAAAATAAAATAAAGAAAAGTCTTGTTATTTTATTGTGACTACTGTAGAAAAATTTTCAAGGCTGGAGGAATGGTTCAGAAGTTAAAGGAACTCACTGCTTCATCAAGCGACTTCAGTTCTCCACATCTAAGCTCATTGCAATTCCCAAAAATCCAACCCCCCTTCTGGTCTCTGAGTGAATTACACACTTGTCTATACACATAGACACAGACAGACAAAACAATTCAATTTATTTTGGGGACAGGGGTTTCTAGACTGGATTTCTGTGTGTTGTCTCATCTGTCCTGGACTCCCTTTACTGACCAGAGTGGCCTTGAACTCACAGAGATCTGCTTGCCCCTGCCTCTCTGAGTCCTGAAGTTACAGGAGTGTACCACCATGCCCAGATCAACAACTCAACTTTAAAAGCAGAAAATTTTGCAATGCTCTTCACATTTGAGAAAACTATTACATGAAAGGGTAAAACTATTATTTATTTGTAAAATTATAATTAATATATGCTATAAATATTGATTAACAAAAACATGCAACCAAAAAATTAATAATTAGTAAAATATACTTGGTAAACCAAAGTTTATGAAAATTTGTAATTAAAAACTTCTAAAATTTTATCTGGTTGTAGTGATAAATTATGTATTTTATATGGGAATTACTATTTTTTGTCATTAAAATGTTGATTTTGATTCATTAGTTATTGCTAATTGTCTTTGGAGAGTGTTTTGGACATTGGTTGTGTCAGCCAACAAAAGTAGCATACATAATCAGATGAGTTAAAATGATGTAATCACATGGTAACTAAAATTTAAAACCTAAAAAAGTGTTTTATAAGATTTGTTCTTAAAAGTTGAAATATTTAATAACATTTTATTCTTTGATATAGATTTCTAAATGACAGTCTTTAACATCCTGAATAAATCAAAAGTATGGTACAATTATTTAAGAAACTGGCATTAGAGGGCACTATTGGATGCTTTGTAGCAACTGCAAAATTCGATGCACAGCCCATCTGAGGATTTTTATGGGTTTAAAGTTTAATGTGTTTTGTTTCCAAATGCACATGTAGCTTTGGAGACTATTTTTTGTCATAAAAAAGTGAGAGAGCAAGGGAAGGTAGAGGAAGAAGAGAGAAGAGGAAGAGGTAAGAAGGAAGGGAGGAGTGGAGTATGGAGGAGAGGAAGAAATGGTGAAAAGGACCAAAGGAAGTAGGGAAGAAAGAAGGAAGGAAGGAAGAAAGGAAGGAAGGAAGGAAGGAAGGAAGGAAGGAAGGAAGGAAGGAAGGAAGGAAGGAAGGAAGGAAGGATGACAGTCTATCTATTGGGTGAATCACATTGTGGTTAGAAACTGAAAAGGGTAAATGGAGGATGTATTGGAAAGCACAAATCTTAGAAATGCTAAGTTGCTTAAAAAGCTAAGAGTACTGTGAGTCTTAGCATTTGGACAGAACACTGAGAGTTGTAGGAAAAAGTGGGGGGATAGAAGGACCTGGAGGGGACAGGAGCTCCATAGAAGACCACCAGAGCCAACAAATCTGGACCCATGGCAGGCTGGAGAGACTGACGCAAAAACCAAGGACCATACATGGAGGGGACATAGACCCCCTGCTCAGATGTAGCCTATAAGCAGCTTAGTCTCCACGTGGGTTCCCTAGTAAAGGAGCAAGTGTTGTCTCTGACATGGACTCTGTTGCCCTGTCTTTGATCACTTCCCCGTGGTGGAGGGAGGGGCTTGCCAGGCCACAGAAGAAGAAGATGCAGGCAATCCTAATGAGACTTGTTAGGCTCCGATCAGATGGTAGTGGAGGAGGGCTCCCCCTTTCTGAGAAATGGGGGAGGAAAATAGGGGGTAAGAGAGAGGGAGGGTGGGTCAGGTACAGAAGAAGAAGGAGGGGGATTCTATCAGTATGCAATGTGAATAAATTATAAAAAAAATAAATTTAAAGTGAGAAAATTAAGCTAAGTGTGTTAAGATGGGAAAGAGTGAAAGAGCCAGGACACTTCATATTTGGATTTTTAGTGGATAGTTCTCCTTAGAATAGTAGGCAAAAAGAAACACCATTTTTAAAAGGCCACCTTGAATGTCATCCAGGGTGAATAGCAGCCTAGAAAAGACTCGCTTAGCCATCACTTTATAACAATGTCAGTATAACTTTTCAGCCAGGTCGTATTTCTATATTTCCTTGGAATCACGCTGCTACAGAAGGACTATAATTGAACAGTGTTTGATTTCAGTGTTTTTAGAATATATATATTTAGTATATATAGTTTGTTCACTCAAGATAATGCCAAAACAACTGTAGAAGCCATGATCAGGATTGTAAATACAGTCTTCTCTAGTAACTATAAGTACATTCTCTCAAGTCCACTAACAGAAGACTGACACGAAATGCAAAAAAAAAAGCTAGATTTTTTTGTATACTGGGGCAAATTATTTTCTTTTTTTTTTCAATATGTTAAAATTGTATGGAGAGGACCTAGACACCCTGTTCAAAGGAAGCCCATTGGCTGCTCAGTTTCCAAGTGGGTTCCCTAGTAAGAGGTACAGGGACTGTGTCTGACATGAACTCAATGGCTGGCTCTTTGATCACCTCCCTCTGAGGGAGGAGCAGCCTTACCAGGCCACAGAGGAAGACAATGCAGCCACTTCTGATGAGACGTGATAGGCTAGGGTCAGATGGAAGAGAAGGAGCACCTCCCCTATCAGTGGACTTGGGGAGGGGCATAGGAGGAAATGAGGGAGAGAGGGTGGGACTGAGAGGAGTCGAGGGAGAGGGTTAGAGCTGAGATACAAAGTGAACAAATTGTAATAAATAAATATATAAATAAAATTAAAAAATGTGTATGACCTTATTGTTGTATATATAGAAATGCAATGTCTAAAATACAAATATGAATATAAAGACTAAAATATGAGTATTTCCTACTTCTTACATGGAGACATACTAAATCTATGACCTTTCTTTTCTAAAAAGTATGAGCAGAACTTTCAGTACTGAGTACCTGACAAACATACAATTGGCTACTCACTTCTGGAGGCTTGAGTTTGTGCTGGGTTTGGTTTCTTTATGTTCATTTAAACAGATTTGCATTTAGCTCAATATTCTATTTGGTTGATCAGTAAGTTGTTAAATTTCTCTGCTGCCTAGCTTAGGAGAGTCTGTTGAACGTGTTTTGTTTAGTTCTGTCTTTGGCTGCAAAACAATTTTTTCCATTGTAGCTTAATAACCTGCAGATTTTAAAGAATACTTCTTCACACATACTGGGTGCAGCATTGACCACATGGATGGTTTCACTGGGACACTTGATCATGTCTGGCCAACAGGCCACGCTGCTATTCCTAAACTAATTGGAGAGGCTGTGGGAGAGAACATGATAGAGGTTCATTTTCCCAGGGTTCCGAATATTTTATTTTCTAGTCTGATTGCGAGAAAGACCGTAAATATCTGGAAATGCTTTGTAGAAATAATGAGAGCCTATGCATATATTTGCATCTTTTCATAAGTTTCCTCCAATATAGTTAGAGCATGACTTGTTCCCTGGGAGACTCATATTGAACCTTAGCAACTTATATGACAGTATTGTGAGATACCCATGAATTTAAGTACATTGCTGAGAATTAATTCCTCTTCCTGGGGACTGAGTTCTTGCTGTCATGAGAATGGCTTAGTTGCTGTGAGAGTGGGCTGTCATGCAAGCCTTCTCCATGTACTTTGTCTCATACACATGAGCAAACATGCCACTCTGGTTTCCAGCATGAGTCAAAGATGGCATTGTCCTCATCAGCTTAGTTGAAGCCTGTACAGGTGCTACACTTTTTTTTCTCATTTATCATATTCACTTTACATCCTTGTAGCCCCCTCCCTCCTCTCCTCCCAGTCTCAACTTCTTTCCCTCACTCCTCACATTTTCTCCTTTTCCCATCCACCCCAGCTCATCAAATTGCATCAGGACTGAACATGTTCTCATCCCCTGTGGCCTGTTAAGGCAGTCATGCCAGGGGAAAGTGATCTAAAAACTAGCAAGTGAGTCTGTGTGCGATGAATTCCCCACTTCCCTTACGAGAGTACCCACTTGAAGCCTAAGCTGCCCATCTGCTACATGGCTATCAAATAGATGGAACTAGAAAAGATCATCCTGAGTGAGGTTACCTGGTTCCAGAAACACGTACATGGGATGTACTCATTTATAAATGGATTTAAGCCGTATAGTATGCGATAAGCATACCACGAGGCTCAGAACCAAAGAAGATAAGTAATAAGGAGGAGCCAAAGGAGGATGCATAAATCTCACTCAGAAGGGGAGATAGAACAGACAGATAATGGCAAAAGAGAGGGAACAAGGTAGGAGAGGGAGCACAGAGAGTTAAGAGGGTGGAGATCAGACCTGAGGAGAGCAAGGGCGAGAGTACAGAAGGCCTGTACAAAAAAGAGAAACTGATTGTGGGGCCATCTCTGTGGCGAGCTGGAGACCTAAGTCAGGGTAGGCTTCTGGGAGGCTATGAGGGGGACTCAGGCTGATACTCCTAGTAGCAGAGGCCATGGAGACTGCAGAAGACACTCTCTAAATAAACTAGTCTTCTAGTAAAGGGTAGGGAGTGTCAACTCACCCACAAAACTTTGACCCAAAATTTACCCCACTTGCAAGATGTGCAGGGATAAGGAAAGAGCAGATTGAGCAGAGATTGTAGGTGCTACACTCTTGCTTTATCTTCTGGATTTTTTTTATTAATCAGGGTGGTTTTATTTTTTATATTATTATACTTTATTATAAAATCTCTGTAAATAAAAAGCACTGTTTTTAAGCTAAGGCAGTTCACAGGGTCATTGGAACCGCTTTGGTTATGGGAACTCTACAGTATGATGTTAAAAACAGCATGCATTCTGGGTTTGTATTTCTTTTTTTTTTTACAGTTTTTTTATTTTATTAATTACACTTTATTAATTT
>REGO01000028.1:8180712-8290716 GCA_010120015.1 Rhombomys opimus | reverse complement strand
TGAGACAGGATTTCAGCTAATCTTAACTTGATATGCAATTCAAGATGAGCTTGAACTCCTGAGCCTTCTGCCTTTACTTCTCAAAATAATGGGAATACAGGCATTTGAGACCACAACAGGCTGTAAAATGTGTGTGTGTGTGTGTGTGTGTGTGTGTGTGCATGCACCAACCTTGCCATGCATGTTGATATCAGAGGACAATTTTGGGGAACTGGTTCATTCCTTCACTTCGTTCCTGGACCTCAGGGTGTCAGGCTTGTCCTGAAGGCCCTTTTATTCACCAAACCATCTTACTGACCCTTTACCCTTACTGATGCCTTTAATTTTATTTTCTTCTTCTTTTTGTTTCTTTATGCAGGCAGGATTACAGTGACTTTGACCATTTCATGTCACCTCCCAGTCTTCCCAAACCTGCCTGCTCAACTTGTGTCCCTCTCACCCTCCCCCAAACAAAAAGGAAAAAGCAAGTCTATTTTCTGTTGTCCATATACTCACTGTAGCATTGCCAAATTCCAAGTGGTCAACCCCTCCAGGGAGGAAGAATTCTTCTCTGCCTGCATCTGTGCCAGAAGCCATCAATTGAGGAGAACTGTGCATTGGCCAACAAACTAGTCAGGCTTTCCCCTGATTTGCCAGGGGACTTAATATACACACAAATTCTACAGAAATAAAATTGCCCTTAAATCATACTTGAGACAATACAGATGAGAATAATTGTGGGCAAAAGTCCTTGAAACAAGAATAGTTGCTTCTTGTATGTTGTTTACATTAATGTCCCCTTAAAAAATAACAATCAACTGCATGTGAACTGATATGACAGGAGTCAGAATCCTCACATAAATGGCAGTTACATATATTTCATGTATATGTAACCAACTAGATAAATGTAAGCACAAAATAATACTTGATGACAATCATATGAATCTTAGAGAAGAGGTCCAACAAGCAGAAAGTTTTTTCCTGAGGAATGGATATTAAGGCAAATGACACCACATCTCTAAATCAGTAGCACATTTGCCCAGGTGACACAGCAAATATGAAAACTGATAAAATATGCATGATCAATCAGAAAGAGAAAATGAAATCATAAGGATGACTACTACTTAAAAATTTTTATATGAGTATGCATAAAAAATATATTGGGAATTTGTTTGCATTGTTGAGTTAGGTTTCAAACATAGTATATTTCTGCTGTTGAATTTTTGGTCATTTCTTCTTTTTTCCATTTATTCATTTATTTGCTTATTTACTTAATCACTTTATAACCTGATCCAGCCCCTTCCCTCCTCTATTCTGAATCTCACCCTCACACCCCCTCCTCCCTTTCTCTCCTTTCCTACTCAAAGAAAAGGAGGTCCCTAAGGGGTATCAACCTAATCTGGCACATCAAATCCTACCAGGACTTTTAAGTTATTTAAAACTCTGACATTTGACCCTGACCAAAGCCTTATGAGTTATTAATATTATATACATTAATGCCCTTCATGCATCCATTACCAAATCAGCAATACCTAAAGGCTGTGTCAGGATCTATGAAAAGACATTTGGATACTAACCTGAAGATGTAAACAATATTTAAAATATATTCTATAGTAATATCACTTTGCTGATTATTAGGATAAGATTAAATATCTTTTTAAAAATCACAGAATTCATGGTTAGTGGAGTCCTGGATTCAAACTTAGGAAATTCAGAGATATAAATAAAATAGAAAGTAAGAGAGAAAGGGGCTGTGGGGGCTTTTAATCAAATGAGAGATGTGTATAAAAATTTGTCATTTTAAATTAACTCAGAGAGACATGTGGTGTCACTGCAATGGCAGCTGGCCTTTACAAAGGCATTTAGGCCTTCTGTCTTCTTGAGAAGGTTCAAGAGCATGATATTTTTCTCTGACTGAGAACAGTGCTGTGCCCTGTCTTGTACAGCCGTTTTTAAGCAATTCAGTTCTACTTTTCCCTATTTCCACCTAGGTAATTCCTATCAACTTCTTGTCTTCTGACATCTTTCCATCAATCATTCCACTATAAACCCACACAGGCACATGAATATGAGCACACGTGCTCACACCCACACCAAATCTTTTGGGAAATAAGCTCAGTTCACAGTAACAAAATACTATATAATCTCTTTAGGTTTCCATTTTCAGTGCTCTCAAAAGAGATTGAGATAAACCTCTGCACCGACGGCAGTAAAGATTCTCAGAGTATTTCTTGTGTTATTCCGATTGAAGATGTAGATTATGTGATTACCTCCTGTTAGGTGCTGAATGATTCTGTTGATCTAGTTTTAATTTGGGTTTATTCTGGCATGCCATAATCTTAGAAAGGCAGATGAGGAGATGATGCTATCTCACTGTAGTTACTAAGGTAATCATCCTGCCACATGTCAGGTCACCTGGGAAGTTTCTTCCACGTGTTCATTACCGTATTTTACATCATCACTTTATCTTTGAAGTTCATACTTTCTTTCCTCATTCACATCTGTTGTAATGTGTTTTAAAAATAAATTTTAATTTAAAAAAATAAACATACATATGTATTTGTGAGCCTATGTATGAAGGCAATATGGAGGCATGGTGTCCCATAGGTCATGTGACCAACACAGGTCAATGTTGGTGTGTCTTCCTCTTTTGCACTTTCTTTTGAGACAGAGTGTACTCATTACAGCACTGCTATAATATACAGTGGGAGTTAGGACTTTAGATCTAAGAGTTGACTCAACACCTGCATTTTTGTAAAGTGATCATGTCAGTTGTTTGTTTGTTTGTTTTTTCTCAATATGTTTCTCTATTTGCCTTCTTTTGGAGGCATAAAATTCATCATTTAAACAACTGAAAATGCATAATGTATTTATTCCAAAATTTTGTGGTTGTTACAATAACGTAGTACTACTTATCATTTTAAGTACTTTAAATATTGTTTGATTAAGACATTCATATTGGACTTCAGTTTTCAGCATCAGTCATTTCGAAATCGTCCACTTTCTCAGACTGAAACTGTATATACATTAAACAACATCCCTTTTTCTCTTTCCAGTTACTGGGATTGTCATTATATGTGTACATCCATTTAACTATCGTTACATCACATAAGTAGACCCATATAAGATTGGTCTTTCTGTGTTGGAAGTAAATTACTTCAACTGTAATGTTTTCAAGGTCAACCCATGCCGTAATGTGTCTCGGTGTCTTTCCCTTTTAGGTCTGAATGATGTACCTTTGTTTGGATATAAAGCATTGTAACTGTACATTTCTATGTAAATATATGTTAGCTAACATCTACCATTTGACTACAGACAATGATGCTATTAATACTGGAGGTGTATTAGTAAATATTTCAGAGGCTATTTTCAATTTATGCAGTGCCTCATGGCCAGAATTAAAGCTGTAGACTTATACAGCCATTCTATTTTTAATTATTTAATTATTTTAATTATTTGAGACATTGTCTGCTGGTTGCAGAATTTGTATTCATATTCAGAATATGTAAGGTACCAAGTTTAGGATATTTATCTTGATGAAATTAATTACTAAGTTATTAAATTGTCTGAATTTATTTGGCTTCTGTTGTCTCTTATTCACCACTTCCTGGTGGAGGGTTCTGGGAGTGGTCAAATTTATGACAGATAAACCAGAGCTCACTGACAGTTTCTTCATCTTATATCTGTACGTGTCAGCAGAAAAGATAAGGTAAACCACACAACATCACTCTAGGGTGCTCTTAAGACAAGAACACGACTAGTGTCACTAGGAGGTAGGCTTTGTAGTGTCAATACATTGCTAACCTCTCCCACCTAGGAAAGAATGTGGTTGTTTTGTTTGAATAATTCCACCATCAGAAAGATGAAAATCACCTCTTATAAATAAGTAGTAAGTGTACAGAAAAGCAACGGTACAGAAGGCTGTCTGGGTAGAAGACTTTATCCGATGTAGAAGAATGGGTTACTAACACCTGACAATTAAGCAGTATTACTGCATTCACTAGACATGTTACCACACATGGTAATACCTGGTGGGAATTAACTTAACGGAGGAAGGGTTTGTTTTGTCTTGTGGTATGAAGGTACAGACTATCACAGCAAGGAAGGTTTGTAACCTGACTGGCTATTGAATATGATGGTAGGATCACTGGGCTGCTTATGCATAGCTGGGTTGATTAGAAAGTTGGGAGTGCCTTCAAAGAAGAGCTAACTCCAATTCTCTTCAAACTATTCCACAAAATAGAAACAGAAGGAACATTACCAAACTCATTTTATGAAGCCACAGTCACCTTGGTACCTAAATCTCACAAAGACCCAACAAAGAAAGATAATTTCAGACCAATCTCCCTTATGAACATTGATGCAAAAATACTTAACAAAATACTTGCAAATCGAATACAAGAACAAATCAAAGATATTATCCACAATGACCAAGTAGGTTTCATCCCAGGTATGCAGGGGTTGTTCAATATATGGAAATCCATCAATGTGATCCACCATATTAACAAACTGAAAGAAAAAAAACACATGATAATCTCCCTAGATGCTGAAAAAGCATTTGACAAAATCCAACATCCATTCATGTTTAAAGTCTTGGAGAGATCAGGGATACAAGGCCCATATCTAAACATAGTAAAGGCGATATACAGCAAGCCTATAGCCAACATCAAACTGAACGGAGAGAAACTTAAAGCAATCCCACTAAAATCAGGGACAAGACAAGGCTGTCCACTCTCTCCATATCTCTTCAACATAGTGCTGGAAGTCCTTGCTAGAGCAATAAGACAGTTAAAGGAAATCAAGGGGATACAGATTGGAAAGGAATAAGTCAAATTATCACTATTTGCAGATGATATGATAGTATATGTGAGTGACCCCAAAAACTCTACCAGGGAACTCCTACAGCTGATAAACACCTTCAGCAAAGTGGCCAGATACAAAATTAACTAAAAAAAATCAGTAGCACTCCTGTATACAAAGGACAAAAGGGCTGAGAAAGAAATTAGGGAAACAACACTCTTCATAATAGCCACAAATGACATAAGGTACCTTGGTGTAACCCTAACCAAGCAAGTCAAAGAATTGCATGAAAAAAATTTCAAGTCTCTGAAGAAAGAATTAGAAGAAGATATGAGAAGATGGAAAGATCTCCCATGCTCATGGCTTGGCAGGATTAACATAGGAAAAATGGCCATCTCAGCAAAAGCAATCTACAGATTTAATGCAATTCCCATCAAATTAGAACACAATTCTTTACAGATCTGGAAAGAAAAATTCTCACCTTCATATGGAATAACAAGAAACCCAGAATTGCTAAAACAATCCTCTACAATAAAAGATCTTCTGGAGGTATCTCCATCCCTGATCTCAAGCTGTACTATAGAGCAACAGTTATAAAAACTGCCTGGTACTGGAATAGAAACAGAATGGTGGATCAATGGAACTGAACAGAAGACCCAGCAATAAACCCACACACTTATGGACACCTGATTTTTGACAAAGATGCCAAAACCATACAATGGAAAAAAAGATAGCATATTCAACAAATGGTGCTGGTCCAACTGGATGTCTATATGTAGAAAAATGAAAGTAGATCCATATTTATCATCTGGCACAAAACTGAAGTGCAAGTGGATCAAAGACCTCAACATAAAACCAGATACATTAAATCGGTTAGAAGAAAAAGTGGGAAATACCCTAGAACTCATTGGTACAGGAGAAAACTTCCTGAACAGAACACCAACAGCACAGGCTCTGAGAGCAACAATCAATAAATGGGACCTCATGAAACTGAAAAGCTTCTGTAAAGCAAAGGACACTGTCATCAAAACAAAGCGACTGCCTAAAGATTGGGAAAGAATCATCACCAACCCTTTATCTGACAGAGGACTCATATCCAGTATATATAAAGAACTAAAGAAGCTGAAAAGCAGCAAACCAAGTAATCCACTTAAAAAATGGGGAACAGAGCTAAACAGAGAATTCTCTGTAGAAGAATATCGAATGGCAGAGAAGCACTTAAAGAAATGCTCAACCTCATTAGCCATTAGGAAAATGCAAATCAAAACAACCCTGAGATTTCACCTTACACCCATCAGAATGGCCAAGATCAAAAACTCAAGTGACAACACATGCTGGAGAGGTTGTGGAATAAGGGGAACCCTTCTCCACTGCTGGTGGAAATGTAAACTTGTGCAACCACTCTGGAAAGCAATCTGGTGCTTTCTCAGACAACTAGGAATAGCGCTTCCTCAAGATCCAGACATACCACTCCTAGGTATATATCCAAAAGAGGCTCAAGTACACAAAAAGGACATCTGCTCAACCATGTTTGTAGCAGCTTTATTTGTAATAGCCAGAAGCTGAAACAGCCCAGATGCCCCTCAACTGAAGAATGGATGCAGAAATTGTGGTACATCTATACAATGGAGTATTACTCAGTGATGAAAAATAAGAAAATCATGAAATTTGCAGGTAAATGGTGGGACCTGGAAAGGATCATCCTGAGTGAGTTGTCCCAGAAGCAAAAAGACACACAAGGTATATACTCACTCATATAAACATACAACATAGAATAAACCCACTAAAATCTGTATATCTAAACAAACTAAGCAAAAGAGAGGACCCTACCTAAAATGTTCAATCCCCATCCTGAAAGGCAAAGAGGATGGACATAAGAAAACAGGAAACAACCTCAGAACCTGCCACAGAGGGCCTCTGATAGCCTCTGCCATGCAGACTGTCAAAACAGATGCTGAGCCTGATGGCCAACTGTCAGGTAGAGTGAATGGGATTTTATGTAAGAAGTGCGAAATAGTAAGAGCTGGAGAGGACAGGAACTCCACAAGGAGAGCAACAGAACAAGAAAATTTGAACACAGGGAACTTCCCAGAGACTCATACTCCAACCAAGGACTATTCATGGAGATAACCTAGAACCCTGACAATGCAGCCACTTCTGATGAGAATTGATAGACTAAGATCAGAAAGAAGGAGAGGAGGACCTCCCCTATCAGTGGACTTGGGGAGGGGCATGCATGCAGAAAGGGGGGGAGGGTGGGACCGGGAGGGGAGGAGGGAGGGGCTTATGGGGGGATACAAAATGAATAAAGTGTAATTAATAAAAATTGTCTTTTACAGATATAGATTGTAACATTTTTGAAAATCTTTTACTTTTTGAAATTATAATATAATTATAAAAAAAAGAAATTTGGGAGTGGATAGAAAAAGCATGACATCAAAATCTCAAGTCCTGCTGGCAGTGACCTACTTCTTTCAGCAAAGCTCCTTAGAGTCATACCACACCCCTAAGTAGCATCACCTGCTGTGGAACTGGGTCAAGCAGCCATGCATGTGAGCCTTTGGGGAAACAGTTCACATGTAAGCCACAGCACAGATTATATCGCACACCAATTCGGGCCTCACATCTCAGTGACATTTGGCAGATAATTTACTCAGTGCTATTTCTTGGCAACAAACAAAATTGATGTTGAAATATTTAATCTTGAGTCATGTCAAATAACTGGGTAAAAATGAACATTTTTACTAAAAGAGCAAGAGAGTAGGACAGCTGATGATTTAGTGCAAATCAAAGTGTTAGCTCTAAGCTGTGCATATGGTTATTGTATACTTCTCACAATACTGCCACACACTAAAGGAAAACAAAAATCTATTAAATTGTTTTCTTTGTGCATTAGCCTCAGTGCACACATTGCACCCAAACACATACATACTTGTATGTGTGCACACGTGCAAGCACTTGTATGTTAGCAGGTTGGATGTACATCTTTATTATTATTATAATCTATTACAATTTATTTAATTTGCATCCCAGCTGTGGCCCCTTTTCTCATCTCTTCCCAATCCCACCCCCCTTCCCTCTTCTCCTCCCATGCCCTTCCCCTGGCCAATGATAGGGGAGGTCCTCCTCTTATTCTATCTTACCTTAGTCTATCAGTTCTCATCAGGACTGGCTTCATTGTCTTCCTCTGGAGAATGAAACCCCAAACACGGACAATGCATGCAACCAAGGACCTAAAACACTGACTCAGATGTAGCCTGTAGACTCAATAATGAAGTGGGCTCCCTAGTAAGGGGAACAGGGACTCTCTCTGGCATGAACTCAGTGGCAGGCTCTTTGATCACCTCCCCTTCTGGGGTGCAACCTTGCTAGGCCACAAAGGAAGAGGATGCAGCCAGTCCTGGGTGGACATCGTAAACATGTCTTCATGCAAATGTGTGATGATTGCTGCCTTAAGGAAGGCTTGTACCATTATTAGAATTATTAGCTACATTAGATCTGCTATTTTCTCAAACTTTTATAATTTGGATGAACTTTGATTAAAAATGGATTTTCAGATTGGAGTGATTAGAATATATTTTATCAAAGTGAATGCAGTAGGAAAAGGCACAGTTAGTAAAGTGCTCATCATACACATACAAGGATCTGAGTTTGATCCCCAGAACCCACATATAAAAGGCAGGTGTAGTGGTGCACCTGTGTCATTTCAGTGCTGAGAGGTAGAGCATGGCTCATTCCTGATCAACTAGCCTAGCAGAACTGGCAAATTCCAGGTGAATGTGAGAGAGACTGTTTCAAAACAATGGAGGGTCCGGAGAGATGGTTCAGTGAGTAAGAGCACTTGTTGCTAGTTTCGTGATCTAGGTTCAATTCCCAGCACTCACATGGTGGCTCACAAGCACCGTGAATATGATGGTAGGATCACTGGGTATGATCTTCAGCTCCAGGAATACAGTGCAGGCTTCTCCCATGGGCACTGGATGCATAGGTGATGCACAGATGTCCTTGCAAACAAAACACTCAAATACATTTTAAAAATTCTGAAAAGAAAACGAGAGAGTTGATGGCATCCCTAGGAAGAATACCTGGCGTTGAACTCTCACAGTCCTGCATGTGCATGCCGCTATGTGTACTTGTACACAGACAACATAAAGGTGAGCGAAAGAAGCTCATCACTTCAAAGAAAAGAAACCAGGATTTATCCTAGGGAGGAGATTAAGACTGGAAAAAAAATACCCTTGTATTTTGAGAAACTTATATCTGCCACTGAAAATTTGACAGCCCTGCAATATATAAAGAATATTCTAGTGGGAGTGACATTTAAAATGTCATTTTTTTTGTTAGTATCTGAAACATAGCAACCTTTAGAAAAGCTTGGTAACTCAGAACACCAGGGATTTTCAAAGCCCTTTTCACAAGCACACACAAATAAAACACCCATTCAACATTCACAAAACACCACTGGAGGGTAATATAATGGAATGCAGACAGCTTAGTGCACCTGTCTTTCTGGTCCCCACTGCAGTTAATGTTTGAGGCATTATCACTTAAGTTTGAATCTAGTGTCAAGAAGTGATATTAGGAACCCCCTAAAATGACTAGTAAAATACTCCTCTGTTTTTAAACTTTCTGTAGAAAGCCAGAATATTTTTATTTTATCTCAAACTAAGTAACGTATTCCAAAGGTTTAAATACAGGGATAGCCATAGTTATCCAGTTGCCTTCTGCTAGTGTATATGTTGGAGAGACCAGAAATCATGTAAAATATTCACCATAGTTTTATAATATGTTTTCCTTGGGAAATGTTTGTGCTTTGTATGAAAAATTATAGTATAAAATGGTGAATTTCTTATTGTTTTCCAAAGATAAACATGTGAGTGCATACTTCAAGTGATTTTTTTATATCCATAGAAATTGTGTTGATAAATATAACCCATAAAAACAAATCTCTTTTACTTCTTCAACATTTATTAGAAAAACATAAAAGCTTAAATCAAAATTTGAGAACTTCTGCTCATATATTTTTGCTGGATATTGGGTTACTTGTAATTTACACACTTGATATAAAACATTTTAAATTTCTACTTTTGGGAGATAGACTTTGTGTGATTTTTGTCTTAGTGTTATGCACAATGATAGCACAGGCTGCTATGTATGTGCTGCCTTTTTTCAAAGCATGCAAATAATAAAAATTTGGCCTCAATTGAATTATGCCTAATTCCAACATTCATCTAATATTTATTTGGAGCTACATTGTGTCAGTCAATGTCTTAGGTGTAAGGCAATCTCAAAGAGAGCAGGTACACAGTTTCATCTTGTTTGTAGTTATTCCAGAAACTATTTAATTTAGTTTGCTTTTTTAAAAGATTATGGACCCAAAGGCCTTGGATCTGGATGTAAACATAACCTTGAACAAGAGTACAAATTGCAGACACCACAGATATATTGTGGTGCAATGGCCTGACAAGCAGTGATGAGGAGGCCATCTGTTTCACCCAGAGTGGACCTTATTAGAAGAAAAATCTTAACCCCTTCTTTAACCTGGTCTCATGTAGTAAATTTGATAAAATGAATGTCAGAAAAAAAAAAAAACTGGGCACATGGGCACTGAAGAAGAGCTTCCTGTGTTCAAATGAAACTAAAATTTAACTCAACATTCTTGAAGAAAGGCATAACTCTTTTAAACCCAGCTTCTACTTTTGATGGGAACAGATACAGAGACTCACAGCTGGAAGATGTGCAGAAAATGAAAGACCTTGGAACACTTAGACCTAAATGGAATGTCTCCATCAAACTCCTTTCCTCCTTCAGAAGAGGAGGCAGAAAAAGCGTACAAGGCAGAGGGAATGGAGGACACCAATGAATCAAGGTCTTCCAACCACAGCAGGACTGATACATATGAACTCACAGACTATAGCAGTGTGAACAGGATCTGCATGGATCTGGGCCATATGGGAATCCCGTCATTGAAGGGGCAAGTGAACATAAGCCCACATTCCCAAATTGGCAACTGATAAATAGTTTTCTCTAACAGAGTTTCACTGGGTAGACAAGCCACTCTGAGGCACAGACCCCATTCTCAGCAGTAGATGGCCAACACAAAATCAACTCAATGACATTTTTTGGAAGTTCTTTGTATCATATGCTTTGTCTATTTTCTTAAACCTTGAATGTTTTTACATGTATATTATGATTTCTGATTTTGTGGGTTTTTTTTGGTGTGTGTGTGTGTGTGTGTGTCTATATTTCTTGTGATTTTTCCTTGGCTCCCTCACCCCTAATGTTTTTTGGCTTATTTTTTTTTGTCCTATTTCTCCAGTTGTTTGTTTTGGCTTTATATTATATTATTTTATTATTATATTTAGATTCCTGTTTGTTTTCTATCTTGAGAGAGAAAGGGTAGAGGTTCAGAGGGAAGGCATGTGGGGAGGACATGGGAGGAGCTGGGGAAGGAGAAACCAAACTCAAAATATATTGTATGAAAAAAAATCTATTTTCAATAAAAGAATAATAGAAAAAAAGGAAATGTGTCGTTATGCCTGAACATTGTAAAAGAGCATATATATATATATATATATATATTTGAACATATATATATGTTCAAACACACACATATATACAACCCATACACCCATATATATACATACATACAACATACACAGACACACACACACACACACAAACACACACACACACACACACACACACATATATATATATATATATATATATACTGAATTTGTTTATTCATTGTAAATAATTAGAGCACATAAATGTTTGCTTTGGTATTTGTATGGGAAATAATTATGTCCTGAATGAGCTATACTCCAAGAAGGGAGCTATACTCGTAATGTCTGTAATGCTTCCACCTATGGTCTCGGTGTGTAGGCTGGATTGGTTTGGAGTTTTTAGCAGCCTCAATCCTCAGTCTTCCAGGTTCTGAGGTTAATGTTATATACCAGTGCACCCATGAAAAAAATCACTCTTGACAAAATTGAGGTAAGAGATGAGCAATAATGCTTGGGGGAATCTTGTGCTGAAAGAAATGACTGCAATTATGCTATGAACTTTCTGTCACTTAACATGGACACTTATCAAAATTGTAGGTGACATAAAGTTAAAGATAAAATATGTTGGGTAAAAGCATTAGCATCTAAAATAATCTCCATAATTTTAATATTGGGTCAAATTCAACAGAATTAAATTTAGTCTAAAAGTGTATATTTTACATTTGAGCATTAAAAGAAGCTATATATATTCCAGGAAGTTATTGATTATCAGCTTAACATTGGTTACAGTAATTGGTCATAATAAGTCACAAAAACTCCATAAATATAAATTGGCTTTATTTTTAGTACCATGATGTCTTTGTCACTTAAGGTGATGGGGATTAGTTGATACGGCAAGAATTCATTCTACTTTCAGAGAACTTAAATAAAAAAGTAGGGCATATTTCCACAAAACAACTTTGAAACTTAAGAGTACTTGAAACTGCCATATCAGGAGCTGGGGACTGTGGATATAGTAACTTATCCTGGTTCTATATCCTCTCAACACATCCACAGCCTTCTTACACTTTGTCCAACATCCAAGAACATCAGCCAACTGTATTGGAAAAAGTTGTATCAGACATCCCTGGATCACTACTGTTCTCCTTCCAGTGTTTCTTTTGTTTTGTTTTGTTTTAGTTCTTCATTATTTAATCAATAACATTCTTTATTCAATCTTTTCAAGATTAAAATTATATTATTTTTGTATGTGTTTATGTATGCCACATTAATGTTAGTACCCACAAAGGCCAGGAGTTATCTACAGGATAACTATCTACAGGATAGCTGAATCTAAAGCTACAGGGGATGGTAAGGTTCCCGAGGTGTGTGTACGCTTTAAACCTGCGGCCTCTGCAAGAGCAGCAAGTGCACTGAAGGGCATGCACCTGCAGCTGTGGAGTTGTTGGCTAACCTGGGGTAGCTGTGAGAACAGGTGTGATTTTCTTCAGGAATATGGTCCCTGGTTGGTGGCTCATGCAGGCAATACTAAGTAGAGTCAGTGAATGATAAAAAAAAGAGAAAGACAAAAAAGGGAAGGAAGGAGAGAAAGGGAGAAAGAAAGAAAGAAAGAAAGAAAGAAAGAAAGAAAGAAAGAAAGAAAGAAAGAAAGAAAGAAAGAAAAAGAGAAAAAAGCCATGATTTTGGAAGTGGATATATTGGGAGGGTCAAGATGAATTGTTTGAAAAATACATTTAAAACAACTATCAAGATGTTTTGTACATATGCATGAAATTGTCAAAGAATAAATAAAAATATTTTTAAATAATTTCTGTCAGAAGGTATTTCATATGTCAGATTTTTTATGCTTGAAATCACAGCCCAGAGCTCTCTTAACAATACGTTATTTTTGGCACTGTAATAATTTAAAATTTTAACTGTGGAGACCATTAAAGGAAACACAAATAGAATTACTTATGGTAATGTTCAGAGGGTGGGAATACATATATGTATATATACACATATTTATGTGTTGCTTTAGCCACACTGAAGGGCAGAGCGACGGGCATCATAAAAATATTGCGTTGAATGTAGATTGTAGAACCTATGGTACTGAAAACACACTCTACAGTTTGTCCCACAGCAGCTTCACACTTCACTACACTGACCTTAGAATGTTCTGCAACTACACTGTGAACGTACACAGCATGTGTGCCCTCACTGCAAACAGCTTTGCCGTAGGGCTTACAGCGTTCCTTTTGCGTCTCTGAATTATCCAGCAGTTACTATGATTCAAGTCTTTATTGCCTGAAGATCTTTTAACCGAGTATCTTATATCTCCCCGGGTCTCCTTGTCTAACCTTCAACACAAGGTCATCATTTGCTAGATACTGACACAGAAAGATTCTTCTTCAGCAGAGCTTAATAGCTTCGATTTGCTTTTTCAATTTTCATGTATTAAGTACCTGCTTAGCCAAGCATTTTACTAAAAATCAAAGATACAATATGTAATGACCGTAATGGTTAATATTTGTGTGTCAACTTGGGTGGTCCATAGAGCCCATATTCGGTCATACATCATTGTAATTAGGTGTCATTTTCAGGGGGGTAATTTGGATGCCATATACATTTAAATCACTTGATTTTGAGTAAAGCAAATTCTTTCCATACTGTGGGTGGGCTCTTCCAATCACTCAAAGCCAGAATAGGACAAAAGGCTGACCTCTTTCATGGAAGAGCAAAGACTCCCGCAGACGTCCTTCACCTTCACACACAGCACTGGCTCTTCGACATCTACAGCAGATGTTCAGCCTGATGGCCTTGCCTAGCACAGTTTTTTTTTCCTTATAAGCCATCAGATTCATATAAACTAATCTTGAAAAACAAACCCCTATTAGATAGAGATACATGTAAATGCAAATATGGACAGGAGGTATGCACACACACGTACATACATGTGTGCACCTGCGCGCGCGCACACACACACACATGCACATTTTAACAATTTTTGTTTTCTTATAGAACCCTGCTTTCTATGGGCATCACACAGGTTGTCAGTTCTTAGGAAGCTCATTTTTCTGTAAGAGGAGACACATACTGTTAGCAACTGTAATCTAACAGCACATGCACGTATTTGGCTATTGCTGTAGGAAGGAATAGCATGGCTAAAAAGAAGTTGCAAAAGCTTCATCTTGAAACATTCGTAAGACAGTACTAGTTGGAGGAGTTTGGTTTGTACAAGAGGCTACACATTCCAGAGAAAAGACTAATGGCAACACAGGTTGGAAGAAAATTACTAATCATTTTGTTGGAAAATTCAAAGGAGATGAGAGGCAGGTGCTCACTTATAGATAATGGGCCACAAGTCTGTAGCTTAAATAAATAGAACACACAGAACACATAGTTTTAGAGACACAATCACACACACATACACACACACCCAAGGTGGGAAAGAGAGAGAGAGAGAGAGAGAGAGAGAGAGAGAGAGAGAGAGAGGAATACAAAACAATGTCATATGATTTGCTCCTGCCCTCCATGCTCAATTTAAATACATCCCAGCTTGTCAAAGATAATGTCATATAGGACCATGGCTAATTGTGTACTGAGTTTTGTTTTCATTCCTTGCTAATTTTAATTAGTTAGCCTTTTGTTCTGATACTATTTATAGCCACTTTTTTTTCTGACTTGAATAGGAAGTGGTAAGATAATGAATGCAGTTGTTTCCTATCTTCCATGCGCTTAGCATCACATTAACTATTTGGAAATGGGAGATAGCTCAGCAAATAAAGTTCTGGTTTCATAAGCACAAGGACCTGAGTTCAGACCCGCAGCACCAAACCAAAAACCCAGGCATGGTATTTTGTGCCTGTAGCTCCCGAGTCAGAGGACAGAAACAGATAGATTCATGAGGCCTCCCTGAGCAGCCAGGTGGGTAGAAACAGCTAGCTCCACAGTCACTGCAAGAACTTCCCTCAAAATGTAGGGTAAGGCTGGAATGGTGACTCAGCAATTAGCATATACTGTTCTTTCAGACCTAGTTCAGTTTCCAGCACTGTCTATAATTCCAGCTCCAGGGAACCTGCTGGGATCTTCTGACCTCCGAGTGTACCTCCAGTCAAGTCCTTACACACAGGCAGACCACATACACAAACTTAATAATAAAAAAATACATCTTTTATTATGTGTATATATGCATACATATGTTTGAGTGGATACTGAAATTGATAATATCAAACTCTTGTTTCCAGATACACAGGCACAGAGAGTGCACTCACTCACAACCAGACACCTCACACACGTGCACATACATACCCACACCTAAACTCACACGTGACTGGAAATCTTAGTTATCCCAATTATTAAGATTCATTTCATTTCTACTCTGATATGACGTATTATCAGAAATGATCTCTAGGCCAGAATATTTTTATAGTGATGGTAGAGCTCCTCAAATATATAGAAGACAGTACTTCAGAATAGAGAGAGTTAAAGATCACTTCTGAATAAAAATAAATATCGTGTCATCCAGGTAAAAGTTATATTAACGAAATATCCATACTTGAAGTAAATATTAGAGTAAGAGCCATTAGGTAACATGATTTATTCTAAAATAACAGCAGGGATATGTAGATTTCATAGTAATTTTATAAGTAATGCCAAAGATTCACCTTCAGGAGCTGGCTAATTAGCTCATTAAAATATCCTATCTCGCTGAAAGCTGTTCTCCTTGAAGACTGTCAGCTGTGTGATTGAATGACATGCAGAATCTCCTGGTATTTTATGGATATGTGATCCTTGGCATTCCAAAATGAAACTGCTCTTCTCTGTTTATAGAAGAAGAACATTCAATTTTCATGGAAATGTCAAAAAGATTATATTGTTTTCTTCCATTTATTTGTGTTGTTTCGGTCTGGGATGCATTTGAAAACCTGTGGACGGTATATTTTGCAGTTGCTTCAGAAGACATAATACAGCTGGTACAATTTGGCAATGCTAATTTATTGTTAATAGCAAAATATAGGGATCTTTTTCAAGAGAAAAATCATGTGAGAGCCATCATTTTCCAGTTATGACAGATCATTTCAAAGTTTGAGTTCTGCTCTACTCCTTTCCCTGAAATGATAATAAAATATTTGATGATAGGGTGTATATATGGTATACAAAAGATATATCTATCCTACATATATTGTATGTGTATACATATGCCTGTACACATACATGCACATACACATATTACACACATATATTTCATGCATGCTACACAGCTGAAAGTTGATAGACATTCAAAATATCCTTAATAAAAATAAATTCAGTAAAAAGTCAATTCACATGTCAACAATTTGAGTTGCTTGTGCCTAACCATACAGTTGTGGTTTCAGTAAGTTGTGTCATTGAATGAAATAGTTACAAATCATGCAAACTTACTTATTATTTTGTTTAAAGTAATTTGTGCTAGTTAATAATATTAGTAATAATAATAATAATAAAGATAAATATTACTGAATACTAGTCTTTCCAGACATTCATGTGTGTTTTAAGATAGTTTCTTGCAAAAGAAGTTAACATGACAGACATACTGAGGGAAAGGAAAAATAAATCAAACAAAAATGTAGGAATGAGTAAAAACCTATTGAACCTCAGCTAAAATAAACAGAACTCATCAATTATTTATCCATTCATACATTTATTCAACTGCAAATGTTTATAAACTACCAAGATGCTAGAATAGAGAAGATACTGATGAATAAATATGACATCAGGTGTTAGCCAAATTTGTAAGTTAAGAGTGCTCTGGGAATATAAAGGAGGGTCCATAAGCCAATCTTTCTGAGTTCAAGATGTCTTCCCTCAAGGGCATGAGGACTGTCTCTCAAAAGTTTGTTAACCAAAGGAATATGCATGAAGGGGCCAGAAAGAGACTGTGAATTGTATCCAAGTCTTCCTGATTTGTTTAGTAATGTACCCATGGCTAGCAAATTGGCTTTAGAAGGGCACATGCCCACCCATTCCATCAAGCACTTTGGTCTCAGCGGGAGTACTGGCCATACTGCTAAATTTTCAATGGTAAACTATGAATAAAATGGCATATTTACTTACTTAGCTACTTTGTTAAGCAGATAATGATGTAATGATTGAGATTCAGTTTGAACTACCAGGTCAAGCACCAACTCCTAGGGAATGTAATACAAGAATGATAGATGATACTTGGAACGATGTAAGTGAAGAACTCGAGGACCTTAGCGTTGTGTCTGGAGCTCTATCCTTGTCCCACAGAACCCAGTTGTGTGGTGGATAAGGAGGTTTTTTTTTTTTTTCTTTCCTGAAGTGTCTGCTGATTTTAGTACAACCATAGAATGCAAAAAGAGAAAAAAACAGTAGAAAACAAACAAGCTAGCAAACAAAGACATGTTGGTGGACAAAACCATATACTTGTGTTTTTATTTCTTGGTTTCTAAAACTTAATTCAAAAGAATGAGAAGGTAGAGTAAAGAATTTGCACAAAGGGTCAAGAATGAAATCCAACACATGAAATTTGAAAAATTTGCTGTTAGGATAACAGGCATTTTTATCTACTTTTAGAAGGTTTTAATGTCCTTTAGAGTAATCAAACTCTCCCCTTCAATCTTTTTTCTTTCCCACTTCAGTACTCAAAGGACAGAACTTTTTTTTATATTTATTCACCAGTACCTGAAAAACATGAAACTGGACCCAAAACCTCCAATTTCTGTCAAATGTTCACCCACCTGTTATTTCTGAAAATAATCTTTGGCATTTTTAAACCTTCATCTGCAGGAAACCCATCCAAAACCCCTGAGGAGCGTCTTCACGAGTGTTTACACATTAAAAATAAATTTAAGCAAATTTTAAATTGCAAAATATCTTCTACATTATTTTTTGCTTAAAGAGGAGCTCCAAAATTACATAACCCTCAGAGTTCATAAAATCGGGCTATTCATCTACCTTCATTGCTAGTTTATGACTCTACATTAGCACTGTGCTGCAAATCGTGACTCACTGCGCTTGCATCCTACTGCTTCCATGGCCACCTTGGTTTCTGGATACTTTCAGTCCTATAATTACGTCCCTGTCAACATTATTCCCACAGGGTTATCACTCCTAAATGTATTAGCCTGAAGAAATTACATATTGATATATTCAGTCATCTGATTTGTCTGAAGTCAATTAAAAGCTTGTGAAACATATATAAAAACAAACCCACAAGCATCAAGTCTAGGAACTGGATGCTGAGTGATTATTCCACAACACAGGATCATTCTTCTTTACTTTTGAATTAACTCTTCCCAGCTTCTCAAGTATCACTTACTTAGACATGGATCACAGACATTTTTTTTTCTGTTCTCTCTCCCTGTCCACCCCTTCCCCCCTTTCTGCCCTCCCAATGACTGCTTCCTAGCCCCATTACTTTCCCCACCAACTCCCACACAGCTTTCTCCCTTCATCTGCTTCAGATGTCTGTTCTGTTTCCTCTTCTGGGTGGGAGTCAACCATCCTCCTTTGGACCCTCCTTGGCTTCTTTGGGTCTGTGGATAGCAGCTGTACAATATGGTTTGTACAATATGGCTGCCGTCCAATTATAAGTGACTAATATATACCATGTGATTTCATGGGTCTGGGTTACCTCATTCAGGATGATCCTTTTCAGTTCTATCCATTTGCCTGCTTTGTTTTATAATAGCTGAGTATTATTCCATTTGTGTAAATCTACCATATATATATATATATATATATATATATATATATATATATGTATATACCATATATACCATTCTTTGGTTAAGGGACATCTAGGTTGTTTCAAGTTTCCGGCTATTGTGAACAAAGCTGCTTTGAACATAGTTGAACAAGTGTCCTTGTGGTATGGTGGGGCATCTTTTGGCTATACACTTTTTAATTGAACTGAATTTATTACTTTTAACTTTCAATCATGCCTTAATAATTTTATTTCCCGATAGAGAATTTGTTATTACTTTTTACATTTTTTCCTTCCTGAAGGGATCTTTTCATTACCACAATTGTTTGTTAATGTCAAATTAATTTGTATCATCCTCTGTCTTTGTCCTACTCTCTCCTTTTTCTTCCCCACCCTCTTCAGTATTTTCTGTCTGAAAATCTATGTTCCTCGTTTACATTAAACTTTCTTATTTTAACTTTTGATTGTTCCAGGATTATATGCATCTGTGTAGTAGCATTCAGAATTTATATGAAACAGGTGAGGTGGATAAATATTTGCTGTTGGAGAACTACTGTTGTGAGCCAGAAACATCTATGTCAACTAGAAAACAAGTGTGTAGCTGTGTCCAATAAAGCTTTATTTATATAAACAGCATTTCCTCAGACTTTAACTCACGATATAGATTATTACATTATATAGATTATTCTTTTTTATTTTTTAATAATATATTCATTTTATATCCTGTTTGTAGGCCCCTTCCTCAACTCCTCCCAGTCCCACCCTCCCTCCCTCTTCTTCCCTATCCCTTTCCCCAAGAACATTGAAAGAGGGGCTCTCCCTCTCCTGCCATCTGACCTTAGCTTATCAAGTCTCATCAGGGCTGCCTGGATTCTCTTATTATGTTGATTTCTGACCTACATATACACTGATATCCTTTGCAGCCACTCCTGATGAGTCCTGGTAGACTAGGATCAGATGGAAGGAGAGGCAGACCTCTCCTATCAGTGGGCTGGAGGAGGGGCAAGAGAGAAGAGGGAGGAAAGGTGGGATTGGGAGGGTAATGAGGGAGGGGGCTACAGGTGGGATATAGAATGAATAAATTGTAATTAATGAAATAAATTAACTAATCTAAAAAAACGTAAGGAACTCTTTACAATTGCAAATGATTCCTTGACCTCTAGCTATAGTAAATGCTGTCTTGATTTGTGTTTCTAGAAACATGAAATGGTTACTAGATATAGATCAGGAGATGAACAGTGGGCACTGGTCTGCAATGCTGCTGCACTGTGAGAAATCTATTTTATCTCTGCTGTCTGAGAAGAAGCAGGAATACATACATACATACATGCATGAATGCATGCATACACACAGACACACATAGTCTTGTTTTCATATTTTTTACCTAACCACACCTGCTGTTTAGATTGTTTTCTGTTTCTGACTTTGATAGTACAAGGTATGTGGATAATTTTCTAGGGTCAAAGCAGTGTTTATTTCAAGATTAAGTAAGTATAGTTACCAGTTATATTTCGCCGGCATTATGCATTGTGTTCCAAGTAAAAGAGGGTTGTGGGAATAGCAGGCACATTGATGCATCGCTGTCTGTGTGTTTATGGTATGAAAAATTTGCTAAAATGCTAGAATTCAGGGCAAAGGGCTCATGTTGATAGTCTGATAAAAAGATTGCTTAAATCAAAAGACTCTTACAGAAACGTAAATCAGGTCATTTTCCACTATCGCTTTCTCTACTTTTATTAGCAGTTTCTCATTACAAGCAAATGTAGCACCCAGCACTCATAATTTCCAGCCTACGCATGTGTTACATCATGCTTCTTTTTGTTAATTTATCTTTTGTTAACTTCTCCAAGCCTACTATGTACCAACCTTCTGGCCTTCCTTCTATATCTTGAAGTAATAAAAAAAAATCTATGCCTTCTAAGAAGTGCATACGTTTACTTTTCGTTTCCATGTTCCAAGGAATACAATAGTGTCTTGTACATGGAAGTCATCAATGTCTATTTTAAAGCAAGCAAAAGAAGAAAGGAAGAGTTCCATGCTGATAGGATAACATGAAAACATGATTGTTTTTTGGTACAAAATTCATTCTCAGTTTAGCAAGACTACAATAGTAATATTTATAAGGAGGATATGCTGCATATTAAGGGGCATAATAATGATTTCATAGAAATGATTGATGAACTATGATAGTAACAGTCATGGTTAAGTCTAAACTGTGCAACATGTCTAGAGGAAAGTAAAATCATAATTAGGAACAGAAGAAAGGCAGTTTCATCTTCCACTGACTCACATGTGTATACTGCAAGATCATAAGAGAGTTTTGTTTTGATTATTATTTTTATCCTACAGCTTGAAGTTTTACTTATTTCTGGCAATAGAAAATGCCTAGAATGGCCTAATCCACAGTATCCCAAGTAAACAGTTGAGTAAGAACCAAAATCTCAGTGAAAATGAAAAACAATATATCTGCAGTCAGACCTATAAAAGTCATCCACAGATGAGAATAAAATGAGGGTGCATATTTGATCTGGTACTACATTTAATCTATTACATGGTTCTTTTAAGAGTCATTATTTTGTATTTGGATAGGCTCTTAGCTTCAAGATCTTGCCAGCTTCATAACTAAATACCCATAAATACACCAAATGTGAATTTAAAAAATTATTCTATCCATATCCATAACTAATTTTCTTTCATTTTTAGAAGTATATGCCTAATATTTCTAAGCCACTCAAAAGACTGATTAAAAAAGAACCAGGCACAGCTTAGAGGATACGTTTAATTCACTTGAGGACAAATGAACAAGCAATAAATAAATAAATAAATAAATAAATAAATAAATGAATAAATAAAGATGGAAATGTCTTCTGTTAACTTGAAACATATCATAAACCATACTAGGAAACACTGACCTAGTACAGACATCATAAAAGAGCCATATTTGTTCATTTTACTGAACTAAATATGAATGTAAAACAACCTTCCCCTTGCATTCTCATCCATCTCAGTAGAATTTATCTAATATTCGTGTTGAAAAACTGGATAGTGCTTCATTTTAAAATAAATGTTTTATTATATGGGAACAGGGAGGGGGTCTAACACAACCATCCTATGAAAGACTCCACCCAGCAGGGAATCAAAGGAGATACCGAGACTCACAGCCAAACTTTGAGCAGAGTACAGAGAGTTTTATGAGTGTATGTGTGGCGCGGGGTGGGGGAAGCGGTAGAAGGACCCTGAGGAGACAAGAGCTCCACAAGGAGAACAACAAAGCCAACAAATCTGGGCCTGGGGAAGGGGCTGCAGAGACTAATGCACCAAGCAAGTACTATGCAAGGAGAGGACCTAGGACCCCTGCTCAGATATAGCCCATAGGCAGCTCAGTCTCTATGTTGGATCTCTGGTAAGGGGAGGACAGGCTGGCTTTGGCATGGACTCTGTTGCCAGCTCGTTTATCTCTTCTCCCTGGCAGGGCAGCCTGGACAGACCACAGAAGAAGAAGATTCAGGCAGTGCTGATGAGACTTGATAGGCTGGGGTCAGATGGTAGGGGAGGAGGTCTCCCTTTATCTGTGGACTTGGGGAAGAGGAAGGGTTAGGGGGAGGAAGGGTAGGATCTGGAGGAGACGAGGGAGGAGGCTACAATCGGGCTATTAGGTGAATAAATTATAAATAATAAAATAAAATTACAAATATAAATATATAATGTATATGTTGTAAAGCTCCTCCTTTGATGATTTACTTTTTTTTTCAAATTTCTTCAGAAATATATAAAATCAAAAATTCTCTGCTATGCTTGCTGAGAGGAACCTAACTTTATTGTCATCTGGAAGGCTCCAGCCAGCAGTGGATGGAAACAGATAATGGGACTTGCAGGCAAGCATGGGACAGAGCTCAGGGGGTTCTGTGGATGTGTTGGGGGAAAGATGGAAGAATCTGGAAGGGACAGGAACTTCACAAGAAGACAAACAGAGACAACTAACACAGTCTCATGGGGGCTTACAGACACTGAGACATTAAGGAGCATGCATGTTCTGGACCTAGGCCCCCTGCACCCAGTGGGTGGCTTTGTCTTCATAGGTGGTACCTGGGGAATGGACGGGGGAGACACCGTTTCTAACTTGGACTCTATTGTCTGCTTTTGAATCACTTTCCCCAGGCAGGGCTGCCTTGTCTGCCCTCAGGGGATAAGGATATGCTCAGTCTTGATGTGACTTGATATAGGGGAGGGACAATATGGGAGGAGGGAGTTCTCCTTTTCTGGGAGGGAAAGAAGAGGGGAATAGGGAAGGAGGAAAAGGGGGGCAATGGGAGGAAAGGAGGGAGGGTCATACTTGGGGAGGTAAAGTTAACAAACTATAAAAAGTAAAACAAATAAAATTTTAATTAATTAATTATTTTAACATCCTGGTCTTAGCCTGCCCCCTCCTCTCCTTCCAGTCCCACACTCCCTCCCTCTTCCGCCATCCCCTATTCCTCAGATAAGGAGATCCCCCATTCCCTCCAGCTCATTAGGTCACACGAGGACTGAGCAAGTCCTCTTCCTCTGTGGTCTGCTGATGCATGCTCAACAGAAGGTAGTGATCAGGAAGCAGGTAAGGAGCCCATGTCAGAGATAGCCCCTGCTCCCCTTACTAGGACACCCATATGAAGCCTGAGCTGCCTGTCTGCTACATCTGTGTAGGCGGTCTAGGTCCAATCTATGCTTCGCCCAGTGTTTGGCTGTGAGTCTCTTAAGTCCTTACTGTCATTAAATTGAACTTCCCTGTAGAAACTTGTTTAAACTATGTAGTCATTTTTGATAAGTTGTTACTTCTTCTGAACTGACATCATCTTGAAGGGAGGGTCCTGAAGACTCCAGAAGAAAATAAAGCTTACAGGTCTCAGGAAGCTTGTGAAACTGACAAGATTCACAAGGCAATCCCTAAGGTTACATAAGTTAATCAATTGGCAGGGAGAGGTGACTACTTGAAAGGCAGACCCCTAATTAATTCGATAATTCTAAACCTGTATAACTGATTGTTGTTTAATTCTATCTTCTAAGAAACAAAAGTCTAATTTTATCAATGTCTTATGATGCGCGTGTGTGTGTGTGTGTGTGTGTGTGTGTGTGTGTGTACACACACACAACATATGACAGAGAGAGACACAGAGAGAGATAGAATGACAATCACATCTGAAGAGTTCTTTTCAAAGTTAATAATTTAGAGAGCAACTTTATTTCTGTAAAGTGCTGATAATTTCCTACTAAGTCTCAAGGAAAGGAATTTAGGTTTCACTCATCAACAAATTAGGCTAATATGACCAGTATATGCATGGATTAAAATAAATTAAATCCATTTTTTGTCTGTCAGGAATCCAGACGTCTTTGCAGTTAGTATTAACTCCTGGCCAATGACTATATTTTTTTCTGGAAAGAATAAGCAGCAGATTGCCATATTTAACCTTCCCCTTCTGTTCTACCATTGCACAGATTTACCAAGCCTTCTGCATTGTGTCTACTTAAAAACCATAGGTTCTAGTTCAATTCCAAGGTTTAGAATAGGAAGGAACATATATGGAAATCATACAGAAGTATGTATTTCTGCATGGTGTAGTAATTGTTGGCATTGTTCTTCAGGGACCCTTAAGTGTCCTCACTTCTGTTCAGTCATTAAAGATGAGAGAACTAGGATTTCGTGAAAGTAAGGGAGTTGATCAAAATATCTGTAAGTCATTTGGACTACTACTGTCTTTCTCAACCATCTTTTATAATCTAGTTGTCATTTTAGTAAGTATTAACTTAAAACTTTCAATGTTAATGACATTTGACAATTAAACTGTTTTTATTGTTTGCTTGCTTAAATTTAAATATCTTCCCTATGTTATTAGCAAAATGAACAAAGAAAATACCACATAATGACTTTAATTTGAATGATCTCCTGCATAGAGTGCTGAGCTAAATATTGTAAAGCCCTGTTTGGGATTGGCTCCATCTAGCTAAGCAACCACATTGGATCTTGGGAGAGACATTTGCTTGGAAGTGGTAAGCATAGGAAGGCAGAGAGGTGAGCATGGAGGTAGAGGGAAATTTTATTCTTTGTTTTGCTTGTCTCCCAACTGTTTCTGGTCTTTAGCAGTTTCTCTGATAATCAGCATGTGTTCACAGCCAGTACTGTCTACAGAAGAGTTATCCTCCTCAAAAACAAGCATGAGTTTCCCCAGAATGCTTCTCACTGCCTCTTACCTTCTGCTGTGGTGGGAGGGAAGCACCTCCACTCAGGACTGTTGTCACTAGCCCCGTTCCTTTGTGAAACAGATGGTATTGCTAGAGCTGCTTCACAATGGTTGGAGGTTGTTTCAGATTAAAGCCATAGTCCTTCCTGTGTGCGGCACAATAGTTACCCGGCTTCCCTGTTATGTTGCAGGCATGGGACTGATCAGCAGTTACAATCCCTTTGCACTCACCAAATGAAAGTGTTTTGCTGCTGAGCTCTCATGCCTTAAGGAAAATGGACCTAACAATAGAAGATTGACACTTCCTCATTATATTCAAGGGGCTCAGCTTTTCAACTTACTTGGCATTGTTAGTTAACTGCACTCATGCTTTTAAAGCAATTTGAAAGGAGCCCTCTTTTCAAGTAAAATCTTCCTAAAATCACGAATCATTCCGGGAATCCATAAATGAAATGCAAATGTAGAATTGAATTGGGTTTCACTCCAAGCAGAAAATAGCTTACTAGTTTGAATATCTTGACTCCTTAGGGGCTGTATAAACGCACAATCTGTTTTTGTCGGTTCCTTATGGCCCAGATTGGTATACATGTTTAGTTACTTAATTTGCTCCATTTTATGTTTTCACAGTTTATCTAAATATAATTGACATACAACAAGCTAAACACTGAAAAGGAACATTTTGCTCGTTTTTGAAACATGTATACTCTTGGGAATCATAAATCACAAAAAGAACATCATCATTCTGCATGGATATTATCCTCATACCCTCCATATTACCTGTTCCCTATTACCCCTGATACCCAAACAACCATTGTTTCTTTTTTCCCCCATTTGTTGAAAAGTTACTGTATGTGTATTGTTTAGTCTGACTTCCTTAGCAGAATTGTTTCAAGATGTGTTTGTATTGTGCTTGAGGCATTTATACCTTGTGTTTCTCTAGAGGACTTTATTGCATGGGTGTGCTGTAATCTACCCATTAATCAAAAGTGAGCATTTCACTTATTTCTCATTTAGGAATTTAACCAATAAACTGTATAATCACTTGAGTTCTTTTGATGCAAACACATGCTTTCATTGCTCTTTAGAAAGTATATGGAGGTAGATGCTTTGATCATACAGGAGGTTCGTGTATGAAAATTTTGCAGCAAATGAACAGTTATATTTTGTTTTTATTTTGTTTTGTTTTTGAGTTATTCCACCTCGTCTTAATTTCTTTTCTGTGGCTGTAATAAAGTATCCTGACAAAGGCAACTTAAAGGAGAAAGGGCTTATTAACTCACAGTTCCAGGTTCTGGGCCAATACATCAGGGAAGACATCTTGGCAGGAGCTTGAGCTGATCACATCATTCTCAAGTCAGGAAAAATCGCAGTGATCACACATGCATCGTGTTAGTATTTAGCTTGTTTTTATAGCCTTGGCTCTCCTGCCTAGGCAATGGTTTCACTCAAACTTAATATAGGTTTTTGTTAGATATTGGCAAGATGTATGAGCTAGCTTATGCTGATACAATATGAAACTGATATAGATATCCAGTAAGAGACAGCAAAGCAATGGGGGGTACCATAAGTCAGCTAATGATGACTGACACTGTATTTTCAGATAACCCCAAAGAAGCAGTGATGCAAACTCTATTTGACAGAATGACTCTTATGTGTGATTCTGTCTAAATATAACCTTCACCAGGCTGTCTATGTGTGCCTGCCTGTTTGCCTATGTGCCTACCTCTGTGTAGCCTGTGTGCCAAACTTGATGTGTACCTATTTGTACCAGTGTGAAACCTATACTAGACGGCGTCTGTTTAGGATGGTAGAAACATCCATCCTCTTGACCTGAATAACTACCCTTTCCTTAGCTTTTTTGTATGACAGACATTTTTTTGACTACTTGAAAAAACCTGCAAGCCAATCATGTAAACCCCTTAATATTTATCTTTCTTTCAGTTTTGTCCATTTAATAACATGCTTGCTATGTATGTCTTTAAATGTTTAGAGTTTATAATCACTTTAATTTGCATAAATAGTACTCAATAAGAATCCCACTGCATGTTAGTATTTAAAACATTTATTTTTAAAAGCTTAGCTTTATGTAAACCCGTAAAAATCTAAGAACTCTCACATTTCCTTTCATTTGAAAGCCATGTCTGGACCCTGAATCCTGAAAGGGTAAGACTTAGTAACACAGCCCTATTAGAGGCTAGAGTCTTTATTTGAACGAAAGCAATATTAAAAAGACTCTTACTCAAAGAGTAAATGAATCAACTAATAGTGAAATTTCTCTTATCAGTCCAAAAGCTTTCTGCCCAACTGCCCTTAACTAGATTAAAAGGAGTAGTCCACAGACCTAAAGAAGCTAAGTAAAATGCAGGGCCCTAGAGAGTATGCATACTTTTCATTCAGAAAGGCAAATAGCATAGACACCAGAAGCAGTTGAAGAAAGGGAACAGGATGGGATCCTACCATAAATGTCATTTGAAAGACTCCACCCAGTCAGATATCAAAGAAAATGCTAATACTCACAGCCAAACTTTGGGCAGACCTCAAGGTGTCATAGGAAAGAGTGGAGGAATAGAAGGACCCATAACAGCCAGGAGGACCATAAGAAGACTGCCCCCTTGGGAAAGCGGGCACCCTTGCAAGGTCACAGAGGAAGATGATGCAGCCAGCCCTGATGAGACCTGATAAGCTAAGGTAAGATAGAAGGGGGGAGTCCTCTGCTATCAGGGGACTAGGGAAAGGGAATAGGGAGAGAAGGGGGAGGATGAAAGGTCTAGAAGGAGACAAGGGGGAGGGGACTACAGCAGGGATACAAAGTGAATAAATTTTAATAAATAAATTAATAGATGGATAAATAAATAGATGGATAAATAAATAAATAAATAATACCAGAGCAAAAATATATGGGCCTATGTGGACCTAACGATACTGATGCACCAACCAAGGACCATGCACGGAGAGGACCTTGACCCACTGCTCAGATGTAGCGTATAGGCAGCTCCATCTCCATGTTGGTTTCCTAGTAAGGGGAGCAGGGGCTATCTCGGACAGGGACTCTGTTGCCAGCTCTTTGATCAATTCTGCCTGGTGGAAGGGTGTTGCTGGGCCACAGAGAAAGAGGAGGTAAGTATTCCTAAGTAGACTTATAATTTGGGGTCAGATGTAGGGGAGGAAGGCTCCCTCTTTCTGAGGAATAAGAATAGAGGAATATTCCTTTCTGAGGAAGAGGAATAGAGAGGAAGAGGGAGAGAACATGGACTAGAGGAGACAAGGGAAGAGCTACAATTGGGATGTAAAGTAAATAAATTATAAAAAATAAGTTTAAATTTAAAAAAGTAGTAGTTTATTCAATGTTTTTTTTAATTTTGTTTCAGTATTTTTTTTATGGTGAATTCATTAAAGTTTTCCTCATACTCATTCCTTTTCATTTATAACATTTGGAAACTTTACCCAAAATTGTATCAACATTTAATATTATATGTTTTTAGTTGAAAGAGACCTCACCATTATCTGTGCTTTACCTTAACCATACAGAAAAAAAGCCGTCAGGGTGCACTGATCATCTGGAGTATGGTTGTTGGTATTAGAAACTTGAATGTCAATCATGTACTCTCTCTGAAGTCTATATTTATCATCTATAAAATACAGACATGAGGACTGTTCCTTTATATTGCTTGTAAGTTGCAAACCTATATGACACAGTGAGAAAAATCCCTGACTCCATTCTCTAGCCATCAATGAAATATTGTGTAATTTTGGTAGAACTTCATCAATTCAACAGAAAACTATTGCCTACTTAAAGTAGGAAAGCTTAGTGAGAGATACTAACAACCATTCCATTGCGTTTTGAAATCAAAAGAAATAAAATCATGCCAGTAATACTTATTTTGGCACCAGGAAACCTTTGTACTTAGTGGAAATTTATATAATTTGCATAAGTCCTGATACTTAAGGATATAACCATTCTTATAAAATGGTGAGAAATTTTACTTATTCGCCTTTTTGTCACTAATATAAATTTTCTTGAGTCATTCTCAGGGAGTTTAAATATTTGAAGACACAATTTGAATGCCACCAGTAAGCACTCTATTTAATGGTTTTAAAAGTAAGCAATCTGTGGCCCAAATGGTTAGGAAATGACCATAGAATGGCCAAGAAGCACTTAAAGAAATGTGCAACATCCTTAGTCATCTAGAAAATGCAAATTAGAATGACTCTGAGATTTCATTTTACACCCTTCAGAATGGCTAAGATCAAAAACTTAAGTGACAGGCGTATGGTGATGAGGATGCAGAGTAAGGGGTACATTTTTCCATTGCTAGTGGGATTGCACACTTGTGCAACAACTGTGGAAATCTATCTGGAGGATTCTCAGAAATTTGGAAATAGATTTACTGCAAGAACCAGCTATACCACTCCTGGGCATATACCCAAAAGATGCTCTGCGTTACTACAAGGACACTTGCTCAACTATGTTCACTGCAGCCTTATTTGTAATATTCAGAAACAGGAAACAACTTAGCTGCCTCTCAACTGAAGAATGGCTAAAGAAAATGTACTGTATTTATACAATGGAATACTACTCACATATTAAAAATAGGAAAATCATGAAATTTGCAGCCAAATGGATGGAACTAGAAAAGATCATCCTGAGTGAGGCAACCCAGACCCAGAAAGACACACATGGTATACACTCACTTATAAGAGGATATTAGCCACATAATAAAAAAATAACTATACTACAATTCAAAGAGTCAAAGAAACCAAGGAGAGCCCAAGGGAAGATGTTTCAATCTTACTCAGACCAGAAAATAAAATAGAAGAAATAGATGAAGGGAGGGATCTGGGTGAGAGATGGGATGGGGAAGATAACCGGGGTTGTGGGGATCAGGTAAGTATAAAGAGGAGGAGGAGGTGATGGGAAGAACAGGGAGAAAGAATATAAATCAGTGGGAGCAGGGCATCTCTGGGACATGGGAGGCTCCTGGGAATCGATGGAGGTGACCTTATCTGAGATGCCAAGCAATGGGTGTTAAGGAGCCGGGTGGGACTCCCAGCGGACTCAGGGGACACACATTAAACATTCGACCCAATATGTTTCCTGTCTACAAGAAGTGTATTGGTAAAGATGGAACAGAGATTAAGGGAAAGGCAAAGCACTGATTGGCCTAGCTTGAGACCCACCACATGGAAGAGGGCCAGCCACTGTCGCTATTGACGATACTCTGCTATGCTTGCAAACGGGAACCTATAATAACTGCCTTCTGGAGACAGATACAAAGACCAAGGCCAGGCAATGGACAGAGCTCTGGGAGTGCTGCGGTACTACTCTAAGTAATGGCTTCTAGTAAGTAGTGATCTTTCTCTTCAAGGCAATACCGAATGCCCCAGGAGAATAATCTAGCCAGATATAAATATTTTGATATAATATTTATAATTTTTAAATGTCTATTATAGATTCATACATACAGTATTCATACATATAGTATATATGTATAGTGAATGTGTATATATTCATATAGAAAAATCAAGTATAAAATGAGAGTGAAAGCAAGATTCTCTGTACCAGCAGGAACTAGGTGAGGGATGAAGACATCGCAGGGAGTGGTTATATTTAAATTACATGATAGATTTATAGGAAAATATCTTTATGAAGCTCATCGTTGTGCACAATGAATACATTCCAACACTTCTTGTTACTAAGAGAGATCTTCCTTTCTCAAATGCAAATAAACAGAAAACGAATTTAAGAATACTCATCATAAAATACAGAGCAAAATATAAGACGATAAATGGAATAAAACACAACGTTATAGTTATCACAAGGAGCATTTTTATACCTCCCCCCCAAAACAGTCTATTGCCATCATTAATATGGCTCTTCTCTCTCCAGTTTTAGGTCAATCTCCCTGTTAGTGTAGTGCATTCATGTTTAACTTGGTATGTCATCGCAGGAATGATAGGCACACACTGAACGCATCACACACCATTATGAACAGTGTACCATAACAGACCCGTTCCTCAGAACACAGGTACATATAATTCTTCTAGGCAAGAAATATTAATAGCATCCATAAATATTAGTCAATCTAATTTTAACATATTGGATAATCTCAAATAATATTCTAAAATTATCCATATGATTATGAAAGTGTTCAAAGAACGTTCTAAATGAATTTTAACTTTTTATTATTTATTGATATACTCATTTTTTTCTATGTTTGAAGTGTGAGCATGTAGAAGTCAATAGACAACTTGTAAGCATTGGTTCTCTCCTTCTACCCATTGAATCCTGGAGATAATGTTTAGATGACCATGTTCTACAACAATTGTCTTTACCCACCAAACCTTCTCCTTGGCACTTCTAGTTTCATTTTAGGAATGAGGAGACTGAAATATTAATCTCTCCAATTTTAGGTCAATCTCCCTGTTGGATGTAGTGTAGTTCATTCATGTTTAACTTGGCATGTCATTACAGTGATGACTGACACATACTGCATTTGTCTAGACAGCATTACGAACAGTGTATCATATCAGACTTGCCTCTGTTATGCTAGTCTCTCTCTGTTTTGTTCTTTCAGCTACCATGATGAGTTATATTCTGTCGATATTCAGTACTTCTTAGGGTTGAGAAACCAAGCTCAGAAATAAGAATATCAAGTACTTAAACTGTGGAATCTTTTAACTAGACTTTCTGGATTTGCTGTAGTCAGTTGTGAAGTGAGAAATTTTTAGTTTTTACAAATGTACATCTGTAAATGTAATTCTGTTACACACACAAATATATGCCTATATACATATTCATATATACACATTTCAAAATGAAAGGCATCTCTTTCTGTTTGGTCATCGTTTGGTCACTAATCAATTTCCAGTTAAAATCAGGAGGAACATTATGCGTGTGCATTGTAGTGTAATATTGACAATTAGAAATGGGCTGAGAGTCTAGATCAATGGATGGAGCACTTGTTTAGGAAAAGATGCAAAGTCCTGACTTTATTCTCAACACTGAGGAACAAAATGTTATATTGAGTTAGGATGTTATAGAACATATGAATACACACACACACACACACACACACACACACACACACACACTACAGAAAGAGAAGAGAACGTTGCTTTGTATATGAATAAATATATTCACATTCATATACTGTATGTTTGTTTCTAATTTATAAACCATGTTTTCTGAACTCATAATGGTCTTTCTAAGACATATTTAATAGACACCAAGGAATCTTTATTTGGCATGATACCCAATGTACATTGACGTCCCCGATTGTAACCTTATAATGGTTTGAATGCAGCTTCAAGTTGTGATGTTTGGTCTTTCCATGAGACTCTGCTGAGACTCTACCTTGGTAGCCACTGCAGTATCCAGGTTTCAGGGGTGTCACTCGTGTACTGAAATAACTCTACATTCTGTCCCGTGTTGCTAAGTTATGGCATTTGCTAGATTACATAAATCAAATACATGCCTCCTCCTAAGTTCAATGAGTAAGGGGTTAATTGGAATGTAACCTCAGTGCAAGCTGGAGAGACTCAGATTCCAAATGAAACACTAGCTTGTCTTTGATGGCACGGGGGTCATTTCTTTTGTGTAATGTATTTTGTTTAAATGTGAGACTGAAATAGGCATTTCAATACGACGATAAAAAGAATGTAACATTGACCACGAAGCCATCTTCTTTAAAGATTAGTTTCAGAGTTTTTAAGAGATTCAATTTTCTGTATTACTTGATGAAAAATAAACCTAAATATAGCAAAGGATAATCATACTAAATTCTGTACACTTAAAGAAGCTAAGCAAGAAGGAGGACCCTGAGTAAGATGATCCATCTTCATTTAGAAAAGCAAATGGGATAGACATCTTAAGAGGGAGAAAACAGGGAACAAAATAGAAGCCTACCAGAGGGGGCCTCTGAAAGACTCTACCCATCAGGGAATTAAAGCAGATGCTGAGACTCATAGCCAAACTTTGGGGAGAGTGCAGGGAAAGTTATGAAAGAAGGGGGAGATAGAAAGACCTGGAGGGGACAAGAGCTCCAAAAGGAGAGCAAAAGAAGCAAAAAATCTGGGCACAGGGGTCTTTCCTGAGATTGATATTCCAACCAAGGACCATGCATGGAGATAATCTAGAACCCCTGCACAGATGTAGCCCATGGCAGCTCAGTCTCCAAATGTGCACTCTAGTAAGGGGATGTAAGGGGATTGGGGGCTGTCTCTGACATGAACTCAATGGCTGACTCTTTGATCACCTACCTCTGAGGGGGGTGGAGCAGCTTTACCAGGCCACAGAGAACGGCAATGCAGACAGTCCTGATGAGACCTGATAGACTAGGGTCAGATGAAAGGGGAAGAGGACTTCCTTTATCAGTGGACTGGGGGAGGGGCATGGTAGTAGACGAGGGAGGTAGGGTGGGATTGGAAGGGGCCAAGGGAGGGGGCTACAGCTGGGATTTAAAGTGAATGAATTGTAATACATGAAAAATAAAATTTAAAAAAAGTTTAAAAAAAAAACCTTTGTGAAATGAACTGACACTGGCATTAAAGTATTTTCTTCTGGCTAATGTTCCATTTTAATTCTGATATTTTAAAATATTGGTCATGTTACTGTGAATGCAAATGACCTTGTGGAAAAACCAGTATTGTTCTTTATTCCAAGGGTTCAACATGATGGGTATCATTTGGGTAGGGAAATCAAATCAGCCTGTGTTAGAAAACCATGAAAATCACTCTGCTCAGTCATTCTTTGCTTCCTCAACTTCTTCCCCTCAGGCTAAGTGTCAGTCACACTTGCAGCTTGCAGAGCTCTGAATAATTCATAGGACTTCCATTGAGCCTTTCACCAAGGATTGATAGTAATACCACTAATGAAATGTCCTGGCCAGCTGTGGCTAAGCTACCCAACATTGCCTCTGTTTATCTAGTCAACTTTCCCAATAAATCTGAGAACATGCTATAACTCTAATAGCTATGCATAGGAGCCTACAATGTAATTCTAAGTTAGAATGTCTTAAAACAACAGCAAGGGGACAAGATAATTTAATAAGCATAGATGGACAATAGTCTTTAAATAGAAATTAATAGTGCTTTCTTCTATTCGCATCAATTTCTTAAATATTTTGCATCTACTAGAGGATCCTGGCTACTAATTATTCCAAATTTCGGCTTATTATGTATGAGACATAGAAGTCTGATTTATTATCCGTTTCCTATGTTTTTATGAGGCTTGTTAGCAGAACTCCATTATATCTGACTGACTCCCTGATGTCAAAAGCCATTCTTGATAAAATATTTATTATAAAAATGAACCAACAAATCATTGAAATGGCTCTGCTAAGTAGGGAAAGTAAAGTGAGATATAAAATATTGTTTATAGCACAATTAACAATATTATTGCAATTTCCAAACAACTCTTTAAGCACCATGTAGGCTCTGACTATGGGGAAAGAGACACACTCTCCCCCCACTCCAGCTTGGCTCTGCCTTCTTCTGAACCTACATGTACCCTCTGTTTCCTCACCAGTGCTGGCTATTTGTTTTCTTGGATCAAAGACTGCGTATTACCTAATGAAACTGCATGGTTATACCAAAGGTGATTACTGTGTAAGTCCTCTCTAATGTACCATAAGAGAAAAGAATTAATGTTCACCAATCCCACTAGGCATTATTTTATTTTTTGCTAGTTAGTTAGTTTGTTTTTTTTGGGGGGGGCAGTCTTTAATCATGAACAGATCACTGTACATTCCTGCAATACAAAGCTCAAAGAGTATACTTTTATTATCTTTACATTTTTCCTAGTATTAAAATTCATTGAATTTTAATTCAAAATTCATTCATTTGAATTTAATTGAAAATTGAATTTAATTGAAAATTTATTGAATTTTAATACTGAGGTCTTATAAATTCCCAAATAACAGTCATATCAGGAGCTTCTGAAGGGCACTCCCCAAAAGCACAGGGTAAGCCACAGAGAGTATAGATTTCCCCAACTCTTCTCAGGAGACAGATTCATGCCTGCTGAGTGACAGTAACCTTGGTCACTGTCATGGACAGCAACAGCAATTAGTGAAACTGCCAGGGTTCAACTGTGGAAACATTTTGGTAATGAAGACATCCTTGACATGTTCCTAGTACTGCTGAGATAGGCCCTGCCCACTGGAAGGACCAATGACCACTTTCAAGCCAATCCCATCACAGCAATGTAGAGAGTTGTGCACCCTATAGCCTCTCTTTTAGTGAGATACTGTTGAAGTACAAATCTCAGCAGTTCATTGTGTAAGTTCAGGGCTAATGTGCTCATTTGCACTATGAATAAAGTCCACGCACTGCTTATCAGAGAAACTGCTCAAGACAGAACAGCAACATTGGTCCAGTTTAATATTTAATATGCAAATCCTCTGGCCCCAGATTCCTAGTCATAATTCCCCTGTCCATGTCAAACACAAAATAGCCCTTTTTGGATGATGCTTGCTAGCAAACAACCTTTTTCACACATATCAGATTGTAATGACACTTCTTACAGAAGAGCTGAAGACCCCAAGTTAGGAAAGAACCAGGGTATTATGGTTTCAGTAGGGTAATAAACCCAAATGATCCCTATCCAGGTTTATTAGATGTATCACTTCACCTCTGCTTATAAACAATGATGACATGATGGCTTCACTTCTGTGTATATAATCCCAATGTTGTGACCGTAGCACTTTCCCAATATCATTCACTCAAAATAGAGTATCATACTCTGTTAATGCTGGGTCTCATTGACTAAAGTTGGTTATTTACACTTAAACATCAAGGTAGAAACTTAAAAGAAAGCTCAGTAAGTGAAATGTTTGTCTCTCAAGCATCAGCGCTCAAGTTTGATATAAAAAACCCATGTTAAAAATAAAATTAAATAAAAGCTTAATGTGTTAGCATATAATCTACTTACACCACTGTTTTCTGTCCAGCACATTCACACACATGAGCCCATATGTATATGAACACAGCACCCCAGCACACACACAGAAGATAAGAGTTTGCAATATGGGGTTTTCACCAAAGTATAACAGTGGGTATATGCTAGGACTCAGTCTCATGTCAACCATAATATTTATTTTATTTTTAAAATTTTTAACTGGCAGGAGCATCTAGCCAGCCACTTTTGATTATACATGGCTTTAAATATGTCATAGTATTCATCATGCATAATTTTTGAGCAGGATGATCTCAGTACTTTTTGGGTTATATCACATTAATATCAGCCTGCCACAGGTTCTAACAAGTAAGACGAGTTGTCAGACACACCTGGGCTTGTTGTTTGAAGACTTGGCAGTCACTGTGCTCAGAGGCAGCTAGGGTGATACCTCATTTCTGCCCTTTAAACTATGGTAGAAATGTCATCAATGGAGGCTGCTCTCATTCTTCACAGACAATATGTGGCCATGAATGTATCTTTCACATCATTTAAAACAATCTATAATTGCACTGCATGAGGTGCTGATAGGAATCATGGTCACAGAATAAGAGTAAGAATGGCGCTGTATCCAAGAAAGCAAAAAGAATTGACGAATGCATCTTCTGAAATGTTTGTGTCAAACTACCTTCATGTCGCATAACATTTTTACACAAATTATCTTCTTGTTTTAATTAGTAGATTCATTTAAGACACCCTTGGATGACTTGGCTCATACAGTTATTCATGCTGCCATGTGAATTAGAATACAGCACCCCAGAAAAAGAGTGCAAGTTTGCAAGTGGCTGTCCCAAGTAAACAACTTTTTTTTTTCTCCCCATAGCAGATGAGGAGGTATTTGAGGGGAGAATATTCTTAATGTTAAAAACTTCTAAGGGACGAAGAAAAATAAATTGTCATGGATATTATGCTTTTCATCCTCCAAAAACTTTACTTCTAGTCAGTTTAAGTGAATCAGAGCACCAAGTGTCTTTGTGGGGCTGACTACATTCTGTTTTATATGAGCACAGTGCTTCTTTTCATTTTTTAAAAAAATCATAATTAAAATCTCTTCTTTTAGTTAGTGGCATTAATACAGTATTTGTAATTTAACAAACAAGAGGTAATATGGATAATATGGTGCATATGCACATATACAGAAATAAGTGAACTATTCCTAAAATTTAAAATACAGCTCTAGAAGTCTCTTAATTATTTTTCATTATGAGTAAAAGTGTCAGAGAATGTATACCACTATGTTAGTAGCTTTGCTACACTGTGACAGGAACTCTGGGAAAAACGTATGAAAGGTTTCCAAGTCTCCCATCCACATTCATTTGGCTGTCTTTGGAGCCCAAGGTGAAGCAAAAGGTCATTCAGACAGATAGTGTGAAATGGATAAGATCTTGTGAGAAACAGGAAGTAGAGTGGGGGAAAGACCTGGGCACAAGATAAAGTCCTCTCAAGAACTCAGCACTTTTTTCATGTAAGTTCCAACTCTGGCTTCTACCATCTTCTAAATGCCCATCAGATTATGAACTTATCAATAGACTGATCCATTAATGATAACAGAACTTTTAAATAAGCCAATACAAGTCTAGCAGCTAAACTTCTTAGCAGTAGTTACACTGGGAATCAAGTCTTAATCATATCAACATTTAAGGGACATTCAGGGACGCATTTTTCTCTTTTGAACAATTTTTTAACTCAGAAATGGAAAAACTCTGTGGAATTGCATGTCTCTTTTCACCCAGCTTTATGAGACAGTGATTTCATTTCCAAAACTGAAATTTTCATCTGAAAATGATAGTGTCATTCATACTTTGGCCATTTATGAGAGAGAAGAACTGGAAGTGGGTTCAGATAGAAGGTGTAATCTAGCTGGATTCAAGAAATAAAATGAAATTCATGTTGACCATTCAAGCTGAGATAGGATTTAGGTAACATATCATAGGCAAGAAGAGATTTTCAAATGACATGAGTGCCCCTCCTTTTTACAAGACAGATTATGAGATGGTGCTGAGCCGCATTGTCTCCAGATTTCAGCAGAACTATCAGATGTGAACTTCTGATTTTGTGTTCTAAAAGGAAAACAAAACAGCAGATCTGTGCTTAATTAAGCTCTTATTATAATGCACATCCAAGCAATATTTTCACTCATGCTTAATTTTATTTCATGAAATGATATAAGCTTTAAATTATTTTACAGATCCTGGCATATCTTAATATTTTTTTTATAATGAAAAATGTAAGGAATGAGAGCCAATGTGCAAGCTAAAGTTTGATGGTGAGACGTTCACATTCCCATTTCCTTTTCCCTCACGTGTAAACCCAAGCACTATGTGCTAGAACAGAGACAGGAAAAGATGTACCCTGATTATTTGAGAGGAAAGAAAGGTAGGTGGTGTGAGACATAAAGAAAGGCTAGGACTCTTAACCTGTTCTTATTTTCATGTTGTCCTAATTATTCAGTTATCTCTTGTTGGTATACCAACTAGGGACTACCACGTGGATGAGGGTCTTTTTACTCTTAAAGTAAATGAAAGAAAGGTTTGTTTGATTTTTTTCTACTTGGTGATGGGGGCTGCATGGAGGAACTTGCACAAACAATACAGCCCAAAGCCTCACAGTTCTTTGTATCTTATGCACAAACCCCATTCCCTGACCCCCACTTCATTTGCAGGAACAGTTAGCTAGAAGCAGGACTATAGAAGACCCCAAACAAGGTTATTACATTTAGGAACTATCCTGGAGCTGTGGAATGGCTCTTTGGTGTTTACATCATTGTGCCTGTGTTGTAAAAGGTTAGGGCCTAAATGCTAGACTTTGAGGTCTGAGTGACGCCTCCAACATGGTATCATTTGGGCTGAGATCGGGGGACCCGTAGCACTCTGGATAATTTTCCAATTTTACTGAGTTGATTTAACCACAGGCATGAAAAATGACTCCTTGCATAATGAAAGCAGCCATGGTGTTTTCTCCTGTTAGAAAACTGGTTGCTACACTTTTCAGAGGATACACATTTGTTTGCTATGACAGAGGAACTCTGTATACTACATGGATTCTCTCCTTTACATTCTTTTCTATCTCTTCACTTTTGTTTTTGGCTTTTTAAATTTTTTCCTTTTTTATTATTTATTACAATTTATTCACTTTGTATCCTGGCTGTGGACCCCTCACTTGTCGCCTCCCAATCCCACCCTCCCTCTCTCTTTTCCTGCTTTGCCCCTCCCCTTGTCCACAGATAGGGGAGGTCCTCATCTCCTTCTATCTGACCCTAGCCTATCATGTCTCATCAGGACTAGCTGCATCATCTTCATCTGTGGCCTGGCAAGGTTGCACACCCAAGGGGGAGGTGATCAGAGAGCCTGACACTGAGTTCATGCCAGAAAGAGCCCCTGCTCCCATTATTAGAGAGCCCACTTGGAGACTGAGTCAATGGGTTACCTCTGAGCATGGTCTATGGTTTGGGCATCATTCTCTTCAGAGTTACCAGGCTCTTTTTTTTTTTTTTTTTTTTTTTTTTTTTTTTTTTTTTTTTTTTTTTTTAATCTGTTGGTCTCCTTTTGGAACTCATGTCCCCTCCAGGTCTTTCTATCTCCCCCTTCTTTCATAAAATTCCATGCCCTCTGCCAAAAGTTTGGCTATGACTCTCAGCCTCTGCTTCAATACGTCAATCAGTAGAGTCTTTCAGATGCCCTCTGTAGTAGGCTCCTGTCCTGTTCCCTGTCTTCTCCTGCTTCTCATATCTATCTCATTTGCCCTTTTGAATGAGGATTGAGCATCTTCCTAGGGTCTTCTTTGTTTAGCTTCTTTGGGAGTGTAAATTTCAGTATGTTTATCCTGTATTATATGTCTAATAACCACTTATGAGTGAGTATATACCATGTGTGTCTTTCTGCTTCTGGGTTACCTCACTCAAGAAGACCTATTCTAGTTCCCACCATTTGCCTGAAATTTTCATGATTTCTTTGTTTTGAATTTCCTAGGGTCATCAGCTTCATTGATGATTCTATCCTGTTGACCACATTCTCTCTTGAGATGGTAAATAATGGAATATGGCTTGGTGTGGCAGGAAGCCATTGGTGATATTTGATTAGCCTTGAGGAGGTACCCTCACCAATTGAAAGTCGTACAGGAAGAGAAGAGGTGAGAAGTGGAGAAGAGAGAGAGAAGAGAAGAAAGGAGAGGGGAAGAATAAAGCAGGAAAATAAAAGGGAAGAACAAGGAGGGGAGGGGTGGGGGAAGGGAGGAGAGGAAGAAAGGGGAGGGGAGGGAAAAGGAGAGGAGAAGAAGATTTCTTTATTTTTTTTCTTTTCTTTTTATCTTTCTTGTTTGGTATATATTTTTAATGTATTTATTTCTATGACCTTGAACTTTGACCAATATTTTTCAGTTAAGAGGGGATTTGTGCTGAAGATGCAGGCTAGTGCCAGAGTGTATTCATAAGTTTTTCTCAGCATCGTACATATGGAAAACATTTCGATATAAGAGTGACTGACTAGAACATTTTCACCCCATTGATGGCTGGGTTGATTAAGCTGGTCTGGCTGGCTAGGGGAGTGGGGTGTCTCACTGTTCCATTTATGTGCCACAAGATATTGTCTACAGGTTTCAAAAGATGACCTTCTCTGGAAAAGGTTCTTTGGCTAATGTTATGTGAATAGCTATTCCCTCCTGCTAGTATTTCTACATTTTAAGAGGTGGTTACAGAAAGACAAGATCAAAACATCAATCAGAAAAGAAAAGAATAACTGATATTTGTTTTCTTATGATATTGTTGAACATTTGAACACACACACACACACACACACACAGTCTTAAGCCTCTTTAGGTATAAAATTAAGTTCTTCATGGTTTAAACAATCTAAGTCTAGAAATTTCATTATTTGCAGTAAAGGATTCTTTAGTGCTTGACAATATTTAAGCAATTCTCAGCAATCATTATTGTTATGACTGCTTTTATATATACAAATAACAAATATTAACATGAAAAGACATCACATATCATCAGTTCAATGAAAATTAAATCATTAGACATGTCTATCCATCCCTTAGAAAAAAACATTCTGCAGCTCTAACAGTGCTGAGCTCTTGTAAGCTGGGGTTTGCCGGGCGTAAAAAATAAACATTATTTATCCAAAATTAATGAAAAGTGTCTTGTATATTAAGAATTCATGGAAACATAGTGTCCTCTGAAATGCAAAGTCATGACATGGCAACCCTCCCTGTTGTGTTTGTAATGAATGCTTCAGAGATGGAAACAAAAATAAATAATCAAACAGTAACTACATATCTACATATTTTTTATAGAACTATGTAAGGTCTAAAAGATGTTGAGATTCACAAAATCATGAATTATCTGTAGCTGACTAAGGAAAGGAGAAAGTTGATATTTAAAGTAGTAATTAGCCCTGTACTTATTATTATTTTAACTTAAACTCCAAGAGAATGGTTACTTTATCTACCTTGTTCTCATTTAATATTTGAGGCCAATTATCTCTCAGGGCTTGAAAAAGACTGTTAAATGTCTTTAATCACACTATTTTTGAGACAATTACCCAATGGCATATTCCAGATAACTCAACATGGGCTTGCAATCAGAATATTTAATTTAAAAAGAAACAACAAAAGCTTGCTATCCTTGTGGGAATTTAAATACCTAATCTATATTCATGACTCGGCTACAATTCTGGTATCAGTTTGAGCTTGCACGTTTGCTGATGGTGTTTCGTAAAAAGGAAAAAAAAAAAGAATGGCAGGCAAACTTATATTGAGTCACTGTTTCTAATGGGTAAAGGGGGTAATTTTACTGTAACTAGTTCTTTTGTCTATGTCAGCATAAATTTTGTCCCAGAATGCTCTCTATAGTCCCCTCTCATTTCTTCCCTCTTTTTCTTCTGTCCTTCTCCTTTCTTTTCTCCCTATGTCCCTCTCCATTTCTCATACTTTCTTCTTTCTTTACTTCCCACTTAAAAAAAATAGTGCTCCATTATAACTTGCATTTTCTCACAATGACATTTGTAAATTATTTTTCTGTACTTAATTTGATACCAACTAAATTTTCTCACATATGTCAAAATATATAAAACACACATTGTACCATCTGGACAAGGCTTTTGTCCATCTGGAATGTACTATCCTGGAAGCAGTGCAAACTTTTCTCAATCTAGTCCCTTTTCCATTTAAAAGGCCCATGTATTTGAATCAAGTTATAACTAAAAACAACATCTCTGAAAATTTTCAGACAAGGCCTGGTGTAATTTAGCTTCCATGCCAATGTCAAATTACTTTTACAAGGCAGGTAGATTGTAATAATCTTACTTCGTGTTATTCAGCTTGAAAGGTTCTATTCCTAACCCAAGCCCTATTGATTCCCTGTCCTGATTTTGTTCAAGGTAGATTGTGTAGATTGCCACTATGTCAGTCAAACTTGATGGGATTTTTTTCTTTGAACGTAGCTGGACCAGCTTTAATAGAATCGTTAGGTGATTCATAGTTTAAACAAAGCTGTCATGAGAGCCTTGGTTGCTTGAGAACACAAAAGATATTATTAGCTCTGTACTGTATCTGTTGAGATCTTGTTTTATATTGGTATGAACTTTCATGAATTAGCAATACTGACATGTATGATATATTAGCCTGGCTTGAGCAGAAAGCATACACTAGCTTCTATAGGATGATTGCCTTTATGTGGCAAAAAAAAAAAAAAAAATCTTAAAGTTGTTAATTTTGAATTTCAGTTTGAGTTCAGATATTTATTAAAATAAACTTAGTTTTATAATTAAAAGTGTTTTTAAAGACTACATGTAGAAAATGTTAGACTGTAGTCATAGTAGCGATATACATAGTGGCAGAGTCTATGTTCCAATATCTATTCATACTAAAATTAGTACTGTAATTGAAGCCATGGAAAAAGGCATAGGATGACACTTGGAGTTGAGCTTTTGGAGGAGGGAAGAATTCTTTTCAGGTAACGTAACAGTGAGGGTTTTTGTTTTTGATTGATTGATGATTGATTGATTGATGTTTCTATTACTGTTCAACTCAGACAATTTTGGGAACTGAACTCTTCTGATCTCTTATATAACCATTTTTTTTGTTATGGACAGAAATAGAAAACAAACAATTTCTCCATCAATCTTCTTTTCTGAATCATAAGTGAAAGTTGGACCATTGCTAATGCTTGAACAGTCAGATTGTAGAAGTGATTTCTGTGCTATGTTACAGAATGACTGCTCACAATCTGCAAAGCTGGGTATAGTGATGCATAAACTGAAAATAGTAATTAAAGAGGAGATGGCCACCAGCAGGTTTTCAATCAGGCAAAGATTTCCAAACACATTTAATGAACATAAAATTCATATGTCTTGTGATTTGCCTAAATTTATGATTACATAATCTTGATAATGGAAATTCTGTGGCACTAATTTCTTCCTTGTAGCTATTTCTCTCTTTAATTCGCTAACTATGACTTAGATTTTGTAATTTACTTCATAGTTGTTTGTATGTATGGGTCAAAAGAAATCAAGTGAATAAAGATATGGAAAGTAAAATATAAAATGCTATTTTAAAATAGCAGTTTTAAAAACTATATTCAAAGAATCTCTAGATTGTCTATGAATAATTACACACATGTACCCAATGGGCTGCTTGTTCTTCTGCTTGAGTTCCCTAGAAAGGAGAGTGTGGCCTGTCTCTGATGTGGTGTCTGTTGCATGCTTTTTGGTCACTTCCCCTTGGTGTGGTTGCCTTGCCAGAACACTGTGAAAAAGGAAATGCTCAGTCCTGTTGTGACTGGATGTGCTGGGGTGGGCTTCCCTTTTCTGAGGAGGGAGGAAGAGATAGAGAGGGAAGAGGAGGAAGTGATAAGGGAAAGGAGGAAGGGAGGGAAGGACAAGTTGGAGAAGAGAGAAGAGGTTATGATTAGGATGTAAAGTGAATAGCTAAATAAATAAATTTTAAAAAGGAATGTGTGGGAAAAGGCAGATTAAATGGAACAGGTCTACCATTAATTGCTTTATGTACAGGATTAAGCTACAAGCAGATGTAAATTCCTACCAATTTAAAATATAATGGATTTCTGTCAGTATTGCCAGGTTTATATTGGCAGACAGATGCTCTTCATTTGTGATTTTCATAATCAAGTCTTCTGAGACAGATGCCTGTTTCCCAGTTATGTAAGAGTTTAAGTATAGAAGTGAAATCTTTTGTAGATTCCTTGTTCTGCTCTGTCGGATACTCCTGGGGTGTCTATGTATTGGATGTCATTTCCCCTTACCAGGAAAGGAAAAACAGAAATCTAGGGAAAGCAGCACTAAGATGACTCCAAGGTTGCATTCATTACGTTCACTGTGTCTGTTGGCTCAAACTTAGTCCTACACCAATACTTAGCTGGGAGACAAACTCAAATGTGTAATTAGTACTTGTAATCATGTGACAAGATAAAGCTTAGCTGTTCTTATATCTTCAGGACTGGCTGCAATGTCTTTATCTGTGGCCTAGCAAGACTGCTTCTCCCTCGGTGAAGGGGGGGGGTGCGGGAAGGATAGCTCAATGAGCTAGTCATTGAGTTCATGTCAGAAATAATCCTTGTTCACTTTACTAGGGAAAACCACTTGGGTACTGAGCTAGCATGGGCTACATCCAAGAAGGGGTTTTAAATTATTTCCATGCATAGTCCTTGGTTGGAGAAACAGTTTCAGAGAAAACCCCTGTGCCCTGATATATTTGGTCCTTGTGGGGCTCCTGTCCCCTCTAGGTCATACTAACTCCCCCTTCTTTCATATGATTCCCTGCACTCTGCTGAAGGTTTGGTTATGAGTTTCAGCATCTGCTTTGATACACTGCTAGGTAGAGTCTTTCAAAGGCCCTCTGCGGTAGGCTCCTGTCTGTTACTTGTTTTCTCCTACTTCCAACGTCCATCCCCTTTGTCTTTCTAGGTGAGGATTGATCATCTTAACCCTTGTCCTCTTTCTTGTTTATCTTCTTTAGGAGTACAGATTTCAGTATGTTTATCCTATCTTATAGGTCTAGTACCCACATATAAGTGAGTATATATCGTGTAAGCTAGGGTCAGATGGAAGGGGAGGAGGACCTCCCCTATTGGTGGACTTGGGAGGTAGCAGGGAGGAGATGAGGGAGGGAGGGTGGGATTGGGAGGGAAAGAGGAAGGGGGCTAGGCTATGGCTGGGATACAAGTGAATGACCTGTGATTAAAATAAAAAATAATAAATAATAAAAAATAAATAAAAATTAATTAATTAATTAAAAAGAAAAAAGCTTAGCTGATATGATCTTTGAAAAGAAATGGTTGGATTGAAAATTGAAATCTGTTAAAGAAAAAAATTGGGCTCTCCCTTTTTTCTGAAATTACAAATCTGCAAATTTTTATTAATTAAGCATTTTATGTCAGACTTTAGACAGTCATGGCAGAGATTTATAACAACTGCAATAACAGCAAATATTAACTTAGTGTCAGTTAGTGTTGCGAAATATCTAGGCTTGTGTGTAGGATACTATTTTATGAGTTCTTTTTAACTGTTTTCAAATGTTTAGAATTTATTTTATATTTAGAATTTTCCAAGTTAATTAATATTGTTTGGATTTGATATGAAAAGACAAAATTTTAAAACCATGAAATGAATTAAATCATTTATGTGATTAATTATGTGATTTATGTGATTTATGAATTAAATCATAAATGTGAAATTAGACAACCAAAGTTTTTCAAGACCATTAAAAGTTTTTTGTTCAATAAATTGGAAATTATTAAAGAGACATTTGATTATTTAAAAGTGCACATTCATTTCATCTATTTCAGATAGGCACAGTATTTCCTCTTTTCAAACAGTGAGGTAGAAAATATAAAAACATAATTTATAATACTTGTTTAGTTATTACATATTTATTTTTTTAAAAAATCAAGAAATATAATTTGTAATATTCATTATCATCTGTTATGTATTTATGTAATAATGGGTGTTTGGCTTGGATGCATGGACTATGCCTGAGGCAGACCAAACAGCATGCCTGTGCCCTGGGATTGTGAGCCATCATGTGGATGCTGGAAACATGGCCTAGGTCCTCTACAAGAGCAGCCAGCATTCTTAAACACTGAATCCTCTTGGTTCCATATATTTTAGAATTAAACTAATGTTTGTAAAAAACTATCTGATCAGATGCTCAACTATCTGATCAGATGCTCACTGGAATTCCTAGAACAGCATAATTCTAACTTTCCATCTCTCATTGAAATTCCTAAGAACTGCATTCTAAATACGAATCTCAGATCCACAGATAGGTTCGGCTCCTACCCTTAATCAGAGAACTTCTTTTTGTAGCAGACAGAGAGCATTACAGAAAACCACAACTGGTCAAATTACAGACAACACTGATCATGGCGAGCCCAGCCTCAGTGCATACATTCATGACATAATTCCAGCATTCAAGGCTCAAGGAACATTAAAGAAGAAGAGACCAAAATATCGTAACAGCTCAAGGATCAGAAAGTCAATCTACTATGTCTTCTAGAAACAACAGAGAAGCTATACCCATGATACCCATGATTCCTTTAGGGTACAGCCGCCTAAACTTGACATGCTGACACTCACAGGATCCTACTTCCAGACAAAGGACTATGTACAATAAATGACATCTAGGAGAAGGAGAACTAATATTATCCAAGGATGAAGCTCTTATTGTTTAGCCAACAACTAATTGATCATCCTTGAAATCATATACATAGAGATAAGTAACCCCAAAGGAACTCAAGAGAATCTATGTAATATTTTTATTCAATAAATTGCATATATTGGATGCAATAAATACATACTGTGTACATATGTATTTCTGACATAATTTCCATATCAAAAATGGTTAATATGTACAATTTCTTGAGGTTTTCATTTTTGTAGTGTGAGAGATTAAATCTGCTCTGTTATTTTATCATAACCAGAACAGAGATACCGATTTCAAATTGAAGATCTGCAAGTAAACTTGTGACTGTAAACTCCTGTGGTGCAGGTAACCTGTGCAATTATAATACAGCATTTAAAATGTCAAAATGCAAGCTAAATATAGCTGTGTTTCCCCTCCTAGATATTCTAAAGTGAAAAAATCTTTATAATGACATATAGCAACACATGAAATCATGCATTTATATTGTATACAAATTTATGTAACACATGTGTGCATATATTCAAACACATTTCAGAAAAGATACAGAATTATTCAGTTGTGGCATTGTGTAAAGAATGATACGGTTTTGTTTTGAAAAGGGTTTTCAAATTTGCTTTAAATGTATATATTTTATAAGAATTTCTTTGTTTTCTTCTTTCATTGAAAATAGCAGGGAATCTTATGAAAAAAAGGGGAGAAACAAACCCTGGAGGGGACAGGAACTTCAAACAGAGAATAACAGAACCAAAAAATCTGGGCCCAGGGGTCTTTTCTGAGAATGATACTCTAACCAAGGACCATGCATGGAGATAACCTAAAACCCCTGCACAGATGTAGCCCATGGCAGCTCAGTCTCCAAGTGGGTTTCCTAGTAATGAAAACAGGGGCTGTCTCTGACATGAACTCAGTGGCTGGCTCTTTGATCATCTTCCCCTGGGGAGGAAGTAGCCTTACCACTCCACAGAGGAAGACAATGCTGCCAGTCTTGATGAGACCTAATAGGCTAGGGTGATGGAAGGGGAAGAGGACCTCCATATCAGTGGACTTGGAGAGAGAGACATGGGAGCAGAAGAGGGAGGGAGGGTGGAATTGGGAAGGGACAAGGGATGGGACTACACAGTTGGGATATAAAGTGAATAAATTGTAATAAAATTTAAAAATAAATGAAAAAATCATATAGAATTCAAAAAGGTCTGTTTTTCTCACATCATCTATTCTAATTAAGATTTCTCTTCCCTCTGCTCCCTCAACTTCCTCTCCACCTCCCCTTCCATCTGGATCCACTCCCCTTAATATATGCCTGTCTTTGTGCCTTGTGGCATTTCAAAAACAAATTAGAGCTTGTGTTCATTAGCTCAGCTTTTTTGTTAAAGTTAAAGAGCCATTCGTATCATTATAGTTAAAAATATGTCAGTTCTAGAATGAAATAACAAATTCAGCAGTTTATGAGAATATGGAATTATAATATCAAAATATGTATTGTCTTGAAAGTTTAAAAACATGGCTATTTAAATTTTTACAGGTACTATATTTTCTTTTCTTTTAAAAATTATTTTTCCTTGAAAATCTCATAACATTTACACAATATTTTTTTATAATTATCACCTACATCTTCTCTTTTCCTCTATCCTTACCATTAGTATCAGACTTCTTTCATCACAAAAGTCCTTTCACAGACTTTTCTAAAGAGTTCAGAGTAGGTGTATGTAAATATAAATCTTTAGAAGGCAGGATTTGTGCTATCCCAATTTGCTAAAACAAAACAAAAAACAGTATTCAATCCACCTCAACATGGTCGCTGATCTCTGCCATTCATTTCGTCAGGTTTCCAGTACCAGGCACGGGGTCTTTCTGTGGAAGAGGTCTCCGACTCAGTCATAGATTATCTGATTACTCCAAACCAGGAGTACCACTATTGCTCAAATGTGAACATCCTTCATGGCTGACTGTTCTCATAGATTATGGAATTCATATCTGGCTAAAGTAGGCGATAATTATTCTTCACCAGTAGTGTGCACAGCAACTTCTGGGACTATGAAGGCTAGTCAGGAAGGAGAAAGCTTCTAGCTGAGTTCCACACTGACTTTTCTAAGTCATGCATCCAAGGTTTGTGTGTTTTTAGAAATGAGGTTTTATCCTCTAGCTTTATCACTCAGCCATGAGGAATAACAAGAGTCTGCATTGTTTTAGGAGCCTTCCTGGTCAATAGTGCATAGGTAGATATCCCACTCTAGGAATGGGGATTTGTATTTAATAATCTATAGGTTCTGGAATCAATGTTATCCAGCCATAATGAATATAGTCTTTCAACTTTAAGAAAATGTGGCTTTTTTTTTTTTGCTTTAAACTATAAATTATAATTTTTAATTTAGTAGTTTTCATATGGTAGTTTTAATTTAGTAGTTTTAATTTAGTAGTTTTCATATTTCATACCTCCTTTATTTAAGATAATTTTTTTAAAGAACAGTCAAAATTCTGAAAATACATGATGCTTAAAAAACAAACAAAAAAAATAAACAGTTATTAGTAAACTGTGAAGGAGTTTTTCTTTTTTTTTTTCTTTATTAATTACACTTTATTCACTTTGTATCCCCCCTGTGGTTCTCTCCCTCCTCCTGTCCCAATCCCTCCCTTCCTCCACCCTCTGCATGCATGCCCCTCCCCAAGTCCACTGATAGGGGAGGACTTCTTTTCCTTCCTTCTGATCCTAGTCAATTAGGTCTCATCAGGAGTGGCTGCATTGTCCTTTTCTGTGGCCTGGTAATGCTGCTTTCCCCTCAGGGGGAGGTAATTAAAGAGCAGGCCAATCAGTTCATGTCAGAGGCAGTCCCTGTTCCTATTACAATGGAACCCACTTGGATACTGAGCTGCCATGGGCTACATCTGTGCGGGGGTCTTAGGTTATCTCCATGCATAGTCCTTGGTTGGAATAGCAGTCTCAGGAAAGAACCCTGTGCTCAGATTTTTTGGTTCTGTTGCTCTCCTTGTGGAGTTCCTGTCCTCTCCAGATCTTACTGTTTCCCACTTCTTTCCTAAGATTCCCTGCACTTTGCCCAAAGGTTGCCCATAAGTCTCAGCATCTACATTGATAGTCTGCAGGGCAGAGCTTTTCAGAGGTCCTCTGTGTCAGGCTCCTGACTTGTTCCCTCTTTTCTCCTTCTTCTTATGCCCAGCCTCTTTGCCTTTATGGGTAGGAATTGAGCATTTTAGCAAGAGTCCTCCCTCTTGATTAGTTTCTTTAGGTGTGCAGATTTTAGTAGGTTTATCCTATATTATATGTCTATATGAGTGAGCATATACCGTGTGCATCTTTCTGCTTCTGGGATAGCTCACTCAGGATGATCTTTTCCAAATCCCACCATTTACCTGCAAATTTCATGATTTCCTTGTTTTTTATTGCTGAGTAATATTCCATTGTGTTGACATACCACAATTTGTGCATCCATTCCTCCACTGAGAGGCATCTCGGCTTTTTCAAGCTTCTGGCTATTACAAATAAGGCTGCTACAAACATTTATATCTTTTTTTCTTCAAAAGCATTCTTCCCAGCATTATACAATTCAGGAAATATTGATGTCTAAAGCTATTATTTAAGAATGTTAATAGCTTACAAACAATTCAACGACTGAGAAAAGAAACATTTATGATTAAAGTTTGTTTCTCCAGATTGTAGCTGAATCTCTCTATGGTATTTAATCTAAGAGTTTGAGAATGTTTCTTAACACAGCTGCATTAACTTTGTTTGTTTTCTGAATAGGAATGTAGTTGTATGGGTGTTGAACTTGTCTCAAGTTTTTATAACTAAATGTAGCACTTAAGGTTAAAGTGGTAGTCACCTCTTTGGGGTAGAATATTGCCTACAAAGATGATTTTGTTGAATATCCTGGTAATTTTACAAGACAGTTACAACAGCCTAAGACATGTGGTTTCCCTTGTCATCAAAATTTATATTAAAACTGACCTCCTGTAGACACTGAGCGATTGAAGGAAATATGTATGTTGTCTATGACTATCAGCTGAACAATTCATGAATTTTTATATAACCTTCTAATCCTTGAGTTTTGTATTACGAATTGATTTTTGCTGAAAATGATTCTGGAAGAATATTCCTAGGAATGTTTCTTTTGGTCATAATGTACGCATATAGCTTTGGATATATATCTTATAACCAGAAAGTCATTAAAATACAATAAATTGTTATTGAAGTATAAAATTTTATAGCAAAACCTCAACATAATGAGAGGAAATTCAGTTATGATTTCATTAAGTAAAAATAAAACTGGAAAAGCTGGCTACAAATTTACAGTGTAGCATAGTACCAATAGCAGTGAAATCTTGACAGTATGTAAATTAATTATTGTCACTTTATCTGCAATATGTTTATATTAAAGGAAAGGGAATTAATAATTAGGTGCTTAATTATTATATAACACAGTCACCAAAATATAAAATAATTTTTAAGATCAGGGAAAAGAAGAAATATCTAAATGACAAAGACCACATAATGCTGAAGGAGAAGCAATCATCAGAAAAAATTTAAGCATAAAATATATATGGAAGAAATCATATTACCTACAACTAGAAGACATAATTACATCTTAGTTGTATAATGACATGAACATACACAGGTAAGTGAGACAACCTAAAAAAAAATGGTGTTTGATTCAATGGTAAGAGCAGACTGTTCTAAAGAAACCAAGTTCTTGGACCATCAGGTAGCTCAAAATTGCCTGTAACCCTAGCTTTAGAGACTAGACAGCTCTTCTGGCATCTGTAGACAGCATCACATGCATGCTCAATGCAAACACACATACACATAAGTAACAATAAAAACACTTAAACTGTTCAACGAAAAGGACTGAATCTTCAGAACATTTTCTGGAACTTTGCCAATATCTGCTCTAAAGCTTCTTCACCTTCTGTAAGGACCTACCTTGTCTTGCATAAAACAGCCCAATATTTGCTTACTAATGTCATTCATTGAGTCTTAAGATTTGGGGTAACTGAATAGGATTTGTTATGGATTTAAAATATCTAAAATGGAGCAAGGATAACTACTATAAAGGTTAAATATGCCTCTGTGTAGTAAATCACATTAAAACTACATATAGCTGGAAAGTAAGGAGCAAGGGAGGAGAAGAGGGAGAGGACTAGGGAGGGATCTACAGCTGGGATATAAAGTGAGTGCATTGTAATTAATAAAAAATTGATTAATTAAAAAAGAAAAAACTACATATAGGTCAGAATTACATTTATTACAATTTTTGCTTGATAGTAAGTTCTTTGTACATGATTCATATGAGCGCTTGGTATAAAAATAGTCCATCATTCTACTATGTTCTTATCTTACATCATCAAACCACAAAGAGAGTTTTGAGAACCTCTGGTATTTTTTTGATATCATTGGTACTCACAATTTCCTTCTTATTCTGACACTGTGAGTTTAAAGAAACACTATCCATCTTGTCAGCCAGGAAGGAACATGACAAGTGCCTATTGAATTCCGGTTTTGAAAAGACTTTCTGTCCCTTTAAAACAATGGTGTTTCCTGGAATCTGACAAGACTCATCCTTCAAGTTATGGGAAAATAATCAGAAGATCAATAGGAGCCAAACAAGTTTTCATTTTTTTGAAATTGAAATGCTGTTTTTAGTGTCAATCAATCTTTAGCTCTAGCGGTCTGGGTGTGTATTTTATCCAAAATAATTTCTCATGTATTTCATGACAGTAGACATATGAAGGCATGAGCCATCATTTTTTTAGGGACTATACTGATTTTCTGCTATTCCGAACATAAGATTTGACTGGAGTTCCATGCTTCGTCTCAGGAACTTGGTATTTTTTTTCTACTGGGAAAGGAACAGTGATAGCAGTATTCCTTTCAAGAACAAAACCAAATCTAATAGAGTAATATCCATATCCACTGAAAATGGGGTCTAAATCTATGCAGAAATGAACTGCATTACAACGACACCAACAAAATAACTGAACGTTGTCAGTGAGTGCAGTCAGGGTCTTGTCTTTCAGCGTTGAGAACCATTGTAGATGGGAAAATATTTCTGAAGCATTAATATGAAAATGAAAAATACCATATAAGTTTCTTATGTCTGTGGACTAATCTCAACCTATCTCAGGGCCAAAACATCAGTGCTTTATATCAGAGGAGAAAAACACACAGAAGAGAGCATGGAAGGAAAAAGGATTCATAGCCATGTGACTGAACCCTTCACCCAAGGGTAACATTTCATCTTATGGAAAACTGAGACTTTTATTTTCCTTTTTCATTAACCTTACATCCCGATCACAGCCTTCTCCATTCTCTCCTCCCTGTCTCACCCTTCCTCCCTCTTCCCCTTTCATCAGAAAAGGGGAGCTTTCCCCACTCCTTCTAGCCCACCCCAGGTCATCAAGTTGTATGGGGACTGAGGGTGACTTCTTCCCCTGTAGCCAGGCAAGGCATCACCTCTCCAGGGGGAAGTGATCAAAACAGCAGGCAACAGAGTCCTTGTCAAAGACAGGATCTCCACAAGGACCAACAATATCTGAGCACAGGGGTATTTTATGAGACTGATTCTTCAACCAAGGACCACGTATGGATATAACCTAGAGCTCCTCCTCAGACATAGCCCATGGCAGCTCAGTATACATGTGTGTACCCTAGTAAGGGGAACAGGGACTGTCTCTGACATGAACTTAGTGGTTGGCTTTTTGACATCTGCTCCCCCCGAGGGAGGAGCAGCATTGCTAGGCCACAGAAGAGGACATTGCAGCCAGTCTTGAGGAGACCTGATAAGCTAGGGTCAGATGGAAGGGGAAAAGGACCTCCCCTATCAGTGATTTTAGAGAGGGGCAGGGAGGAGATGAGCGAGGGAGGATAAGACTGGGAGGGAGTGAGGGAGGGGGTTACAGCTGGGATACAAAGTAAATAAACTGTAATTAATGTAAAAAAAAAATTAATTAAAAAAAGATATCTTCTCTCTGCTTAGTAGGGGACACACATGAAGCCTGAGTTGCCCAAGGGCTACATCTGTGTATGGGACCTAAGTCCAGTCCATGCATGGTCATTGCTTGTTGCCTAAGCTTTTCTTGCATTGATGTTTATCATTCTTTTTTAAAAGAAATGTATACTTTTATGATAACAGATGGCAGTCTGGAGGTTTCACTGGCACCTCTTCAGTAAGAGCATAAGATGCTCCCAAGTGGTCTCGGAATAGCCTTAACTTCCTTATTCTACTGATAGAATGTCCCAGAAAAGCTGTTATCATTAACAGAGCTCTATATGTGGCTGAATCTCAGAATTCCTAGTAAGGGTAACATGGAACCTTCACAGTTATTTTTAAATGAAACTTTTTACATCGTCTCTGTAACTTGCATTATTTCTTTTTAGAATATTATAGCTATAATGAGTTGAACTATACTCTCTATACAGATGTTTCTTTGATTCAGGCATGCACATCTGCAAAGGCTTTGCTTTAGGGAAAGGGCTCCTTTAAGACAACACCCTTATCGTGTATGGCATTATCAAATCGATAATTACACAGCCTCCAAAATGAATCTTCTTTAAGAGGTACCCATAAGCTTTAAAGAGGTGCATATGAATGGCTGGGAATGCTGCTACCCTTCTAGCTTTTCTTAAACTGATGGAACCTCCCCTGGAAACTTCTTATATTTGAAAACGGATCTTATGTTCGCAAGCTAATTTGAAATTTTTCTTTTCCCTTTCACATTCATGTTTTATATCTGTAAAGAAATTGAAGGCTTGGTGGTCAAATGTCAGCAGTATTTCAATGAATAAGAGTGCTTAGCGTAACTATTCCAAACATCCTATTTCAACCGAGGAAAGCATCAAAAAGACTTCCAGTAGCCATGGCAACATAAACACGAAGCTGCTCAAATTTAGGCCGTCTTTCTTGCATTTTATTCCCCCTCCATTTTGCAGAAAATCAGAAGCTAATGGGACACAGCTGCCTTCACTTTGGTTTGCTTATTAAGCTAAATTCAAATTGTGTCTTCTTTTATTCATTTAATTAATAGGGCATCAGTTTGTGACATTCCAATGCATTTTATTTGAAGGACTGAGATTTATGAGACTGTTTCACAAGAAGAATTTTTTTCTGTAAGATATGCAGAAAAGCACAGCCAGCCAGCACTTTTAATTATTTTATTAAAAATCATTCACACATAAAATATCTTAATCTATCATAGATGCCATGACTTAGCTGAGTGACAAATCATTACAACCTAACTAGACAGTGATAATAGAAGAATATTTCATTGATAAAATAGATATTAGGACATATATTTATTGAAATGGGCTATGTGCTCCATTACAATACAAATAATTGTTACTACCCTTGCTATATCATACTAACAGGTTAAATGTAATATGCTTGTATATGGCATACTTCCCACATGCACTAAAGCATTCCTCCTTAATGCTTGAGCTCAGTATGGAAGTTAAATTAAAAACAAAACAGACTAGTACCGAAAGCTTTTAAACTTTATGAATTCAAGACATTGACATTTTGAATGATTAATAAAGGTCATTTATTAATAATTAGTTTAATTCATACTAGGCTTTTGGTGCAGATTTGTAATAAAAGAACTCAAAGAGAGAGTTAGAATGACAAAGGAGTTCACTGTTAACCTGGCATTCTCAGGAAGGTCCTGCTCCAAAACAAAACAGATTTTAAAAAATTATTCATTTTATTTATCAGGTAACAAAATAGACTAATTCTAATTCATTTATAATCTTATTAGAACTATGCTTGCAATGGAAAGCCACATTTTCCCTAAGATTTCAATCATTGCTTTTTGTAAAAAAATTATTAATTTTTATTATTTTTTATTTATTTATGCTTATTTATTACAGTTTATTCACTTTGTATCCCAGCTGTAGCCCCCTTCATTGCCCTCTCCCAATCCTGCCCTCTTTCCTTCTTCTCCTCCCTTCCTCCTCCCCAAGTCCACTGAGAGGGGAGGTTCTTCTCCCCTTTCATCTGACCCTAGCCTATCAGGTCTCATCAGGACTGTCTGTATTGTCTTCCTCTGTGGCCTGGTAAGGCTGCCCCATCCCCCACAGGAAGAGGTGATCAAAGAGCAGGCCATTGAGTTCAAGTCAGAGACAGCCCCTGTTCCCATTAATAGGGAACCCACTTGGAAACTGAGCTACCATAGGCTATATCTGTGCAGGGGTTCTAGGTTATCTCCATGTATGGTCCTTAGTTGGAGTATCATCTCAGAAAAGACCTCCAGGCCCAATTTTTTTCATTATGTTTTGGTTCTGTTGAATTTATTCACTTTGGGTTTTTATTTTATTTTATTTTATTTACTGTTTTTTATTATTGTCATTTATTACAATTTATTCAACTAGTATCCCGGCTGTGGCCCCCTCCCATGTCTCCTCCCAATAATACCCTCCCTCCTTCTTCTCCTTCTATGTTCTTCCCCTAGCCCACTGATAGGTGAGGTCCTCCTCCCCATCTATTTGACCCTAGCCTATCAAGTCTCATCACTTGATAGGACTGGTCACATTGTCTTCCTGTGACCTGGCTAGGCAGCACCCCCCAAGAGGAGGTGATCAAACAGCCTGCCATGGAGTTCATGCCAGAGAAAGTCCCTGCTCTCCTTACTAGGGCCCCACTTGGAGATTGAGTCTGTGGGCTACATCTGAACTAGGTAGGTCCTCTCCATGCATTGTTCTTGGTTGGGGCATCATTCTCTTCAGGGCCCCCAGGGCTTAGTGTTTATGGCACTGTTGGTCTTGTTTTGGAGAGCCTGTCCCCTCTAGTCTTTCTATCACACCCTTCTTTCATAAGATTCCCTACAATCTGCTCAAAGTTTGCCTATGAGTCTCAGCTTCTACTTCAATACCTTGATCAGTACAACCACCTTGGAATGCAATCTGGTGCTTTCTCAGAAAATTGGGAGTATTGCTACCTCAAGATCCAGCTTATACCACTCTTAGGCCTATATCGAAATTATGCTCAACTATACGACAAGGACACTTGCTCAAACATGTTTGTAGCAGCTTTATCATAATAGCCAGACCCTGGAAACAACCTAGATATTCGTCAACAGAGGAATGGATACAGAAATTGTGGTTCACTTACACAATGGAATACTACTCTGCTATTAAAAACGAGGAAATCATGAAATTTGCAGAAAAATGGTGAGAACTAGAAATATTCATCTTGAGTGAGGTAATTAGAAGTAGAAAGACACACATGGTATATACTCACTCATATATGATTATTAGACTCATAATATAGGATAAACTTACTAAAATCTACACTTCTAAAAAAGATAAAGAACGTGTTATAGTGGATGATGTCTTTCATGTGTTCTTGGATTTGGTTTGCGAGTATTTTCTTGAGTATTTTTGCATCAATATTCATAAGAGAGATTGGCCTGAAATTCTCTTTCTTCATTGGGTCTTTGTGAAGTCTAGGTATCAAGGTGACTGTGGCTTCATAAAATGAGTTTCGTAGTGTCTCTTCTGTTTCTATTTTGTGGAGTAGTTTGAAGAGTATTAGTGTTAGCTCTTCTTTGAAGGTCTGGTAGTATTCTGTGCTGAAACCATCTGGCCCTGGGCTTTTTTTTATGACAACTTCTATTTCCATAGGGGATATAGGACTATTTAATTTATTTCCCTGGTCTTGATTCAGATTTGGCAAGTGGAATCAATCAAGAAAATTGTCCATTTCTTTTAGATTTTCAAATTTTGTGACATACAGGCTTTTAATGATAGTTTGGATTTAGTCGGTGTCTGTTGTTATGTCCCACTTTTCATTTTTTATTTTGTTCATTTGGATGATGTCTCTCTGCTTTTTAGTTAACTAGGCTTCATCTCAGGCATGCAGGAGTGGTTCAATATACAGAAATCAATCAAAGTAAACCACCACATAAAAAAAAGAAAAAAAAAACTGAAAGAAAAAGACCACATGATAATCTCCTTAGATGCTGAAAAAGCATTTGACAAAATCCAACACCCATTCATGTTTAAAGTCCTGGAGAGATCAGGGATACAAGACACTAGTGTAAACACAGTAAAGGCAATATGCAGCAAGCCTATAGCCAACATCAAACTCAATGGAGAGAAACTTAATGCAATCCCAGTGAAATCAGGGACAAGGCTGGCCACTCTCTCCATACCTCTTTAACATAGTACTTGAAGTACTTGCTAAAGCAATAAGACAATTAAAAGAGATCAAGGGGATTCAGATGGGAAAGGAAAAAGTCAAAGCATCACTATTTGCAGATGATATGATAGTATACATGAGTGACCCAAATATTCTACCAGGGAAATCCTACAGCTGATAAACAACTTCAGCAAAGTGGCTGGATAAAAAATCAACTCAAAAAACAAATCAGTCGCCTTAGTGTGTTGAAAAGACAAAAGGGCTGAGAAAGAAATTAGAAAAACAAAACCTTTCACAATAGCCACAGATGACATAAAGTAACTTGGTGTAACTCCAACCAAGCAAGTCAAAGACTTGTATGAAAAAAAAAAAAACTTTCAGTCCTTGAAGGAAGAAATAAAAGAAGATATCAGAAGATGGAAAGATCTCCCATCCTCATGGCTTGGCAGGATTCACAGAGTAAAAATGGCCATCTTACCAAAAGCAATCTACAGTTTCAATGCAATTCTCATCAAATTACCAACACAATTCTTTACAGAACTTGAAAGAAAATTCTCAATTGCATATCGAATTAAAAGAAACCCAGAATCTCTAAAACAATCCTCTACAATAAAAGATCTTCTGGAGATATCTCCATCCCTGATCTCAAGCTGTACTATAGAGCAACAGTAATAAAAACTCTATGGTACTGGCATAGAATGGTGGATCAATGGAATCAAATAGAAGACCCAAAATAAACCCATACACTTCTGGACACCTGATTTTTGACAAAGATGCCAAAAACATGCAATGGAAAAAAGATAGCATCTTCTACAAATTGTGCTGGTCTAACTGGATGGCTACATGTAGAAAAATGCTAATAGATCCATACTTATTATCCTGTACAAAACTAAAATCCAAGTGGATCAACAATCTCAATGTATAAACGGACACACAATCTTTTAGAAGAAAAAATTAGGGAAGAACCTAGAACTCATTGGCACAGGAGACAACTGCCTGAACAGAACACCAACAGCACAGGCTCTAAGAGCAACAATCGATAAATGGGACCTCATGAAACTGAAAAGCTTCTGTAAAGCAAAGGACACTGTCATCAGAATAAAATGACTGCCTACAGATTGGGAAAGAATATTCACCAACCCTTTATCTGACAGATGGCTAATATCCAGAATATATAAAGAACTAAAGAAGCTGAAAAACAGCAAACCAAGTAATCCAATTAAAAAATGGGGTACAGAGCTAAACAGAGGATTCTCATTAGAGGAACATAGAATGGCAGAGGAACACTTAAAGAAATGCTCAACATCCTTAGCCATCAGAGAGATGCAAATCAAAACGACCCTGAGATTTCACCTTACACCGATCAGAATGGCTAAGATCAAAAACTCAAGTAACAACACATGCTGGAGAGGATGTAGAGAAAGGAAACCTAATCCATCACTGGTGGGAATGTAAACTTGTACAGCCACTTTGGAAATCAATCTGGCACTTTCTCAGACAAATAGTAATAGTGTTTCTTTAAGATCCCACTATACCACTCCTAGGCATATAGCCAAAAGATGCTCAAGTACACAACAAGGACATTTGCTCAACCATGTTTGTAGCAGCTTTATTCATAATAGCTAAAAGCTGGAAACAACCCAGATGTCCCTCAGTTGAGGAATGAATACAGAAATTTTGGTACATTACACAATGGAATACAACTCCGCAATTAAAAACAAGGAAATCATGAAATTTGCAGGCAAATGGTGGGAACTAGAAAAGATCATCCTGAGTGAGATATCCCAGAAGTAGAAAGACACACATGGTATATACTCACTTATAAGTGGATATTAGACATATAATATAGGATAATCATACTAAAATTTGTACACCTAACGGAGCTAATCAAGAAGGAGGACCCTGGGTAAGATGCTCAACCTTCATTCAGAAGGGCAAATGAGACAGAGATAGGAAGAGGAAGAAAACAGGGAAATGGACAGGAGCCTATCACAGAGGGCCTCTGAAAGACTCCACCCAGCAGGGTATGATAACATATGCTGATATTCATAGCCAAACTTTGGACAGAGTGCAAGGAGTCTTATGAAAGAAGCGGGGGAAAGTGGAGGTAGAAAAACCTGGAGGGGATAGGATCTCTACAAGGAGAGCAACAGAACAAAAAAATCTGGGCACAGGGGTCTTTTCTGAGACTGATTCTACAAACAAGTACCATGCATGGAGATAACTTAGAATCCCTGCATAGAAGTAGCCCAAGGCAGCTCAATGTTCAACCTATTATTGGTTCCCCAATAATAGGACCAGGAACCATCTCTGACATGAACTCATGGGCTGGCTCTTTGATCACCTCCACCTGAGGGGGGGCAGCCTTACCAGTCCACAGTGGAAGACAAAGAATCCAGTCCTGATGAGACCTAATAGACTAGGGTCAGATGGAAGGGGAGGAAGATCTCCCTATCATTGAACTGGGGGAGGGTAGGGGAGAAGAAAAGGGAGGGAGGGTAGATTGGGAGGGGTGGGCTAGGGACTAGAGCTGGGATACAAAGTGAATAAATTATAACTAAAAAAAATTTAAAAAAGAAGCTGAAGAATAAGGAAGGGCCTAGGTAAGTTGCTAAATCCTCATTCATAAAGATAAACACAATAGACATCAGAAGCAGGAGAAGACAGGGAACAAGACAGGAGCCTATGACAGAGGGCCTCTGAAAGACTCTACTGCTTGAGGTATTGAAGCAGAGGCTGAGACTCATTTATTCAGTTTATATCTTGGCTGTGGCCCCCTCCCTTTTCTCCTCCACTCCTACCCTCCCTCTCTCTTCTGCCTCTATGCCCCTCCCATAGTCCACAGATAGGGGAGGTCTTCCTCCCTTTCTATCTGTCTGTAGCCTATTATGTGTCATGAGGACTGTCTGCATTTTCTTCCTCTGTGGTCTGGCAAGGCTGCACCCGGAATGGGGAGGTGATCAGAGAAATTGCTACTTCATTCATGTTGGAAACATTTTCTTCTCCTCTTACTAGGAAACCCACTTGGTGACTGAGTCTATGGGTTACCTCTGAGCTGGGGGTTTAGGTCCTCTCCATGCATGGTCTTTGTTTGGGGTATCATTCTCTTCAGGGGCCACAGGGCTCAGTTTTTATGGCTACATTAGTCTCCTTTTGGGCTCCAGTCCTCTCTAGCTCTTTCTATCTCTCCCTTCTTTCACAAAATTCCATGCACTCTGCCCAAAGTCTGACTATGAGTCTCAGCCTCTGCTTTAATACCTTGATCAGTAGAGTCTTTTAGAGGTCCTCTGTGGTAGGCCCCTGTCCTCTTGCCTGTTTTCTCCTGTTTCTGATGTCTATTGCATTTCCCCTTCTGAATGAGGATTTAGCATTTTCCCTAGGCTCTTCCTTGTTCTTTAGCTTCTTTAAAAGTGTAGATTTTAGTATGTCTCACTCAAGATGATCATTTCTAGTTCCCACCATTTGCCTGCCAATTTCATGATTTCCTTGATAAAAACAAGAAAATCATTGCTTTCTTGATCCAATCATTTGGTTGTTCGTTTACTGAAATATATGTGAACTGCTTCATGGTCATGCAAGTAGATGTAACTAGTACAGGGACACAATCAAATATAACACCTACATGTAGACACATCAAAATAATTGGAATATAGCTAGAGAGGTGCAGTAGAAAGTGCAAAATACATCCTAAAAATAGACTAAAGTTTGAGAAGTACATACTACATAAGTATAAAGCAAGGAAAACATACAACTTTACTTGGGAAGAAAAAGGTAGTTTAGGACAAGCAATTCAGAGGGTTAGATGTTTAAACCATATCCTGAAGCAAGAGTGATCCTTCTTTACCTGCTCAGCAGATGCAGGGCAGAAGGGTATAAAACCTGCTGAATGGGAGAAGTTGTGGATTGTGCTTTTGCAATCGTCCTGGACCTCTATTAATGTCAGTGGGTGCTTTGTTGTCTGGAAATCAAGGAGGGGCTTTTATCTGCAAAGAACTTCCCACAACTGGTTAGTTGCACATCTGCTAGCAACCCTCATTTGGAGAAGAAACTAGTAATTATTGTGTTGGGTGCCTTGCTACTATTACATGTTTTGTCCCAACAGTATTATTATGGGCTTCACTTCATGAATAATAAAACCTGAGGTTTATAAGATTAGAAAAACTGCCCAAAGCTGATTAATGAGCAAAAACTTTGTTTGCCTTCAAAGGAAATGTTCTCCAATGGACCATATCAATACCACTGTTCTAAAGACTGTAACATTTGACATAAGGGGTTAGGGCCAAAGGATAAGAAGATATTGAGCACAATGGTAATATCACACTTACCTTAATGGTCTATTCAGGGAAAAAAGAAAATCAAATCTTCTGTCTTTATGAAGGTATCAACAACATGCACATGCAATTTTTTTAGCTTAGTGAATGTGTGTGTGTTGTTTTTTGCTTCTTAAATTTGATCTGGCTCACTGCCTCCCTGGCACTGGCTTCTGCCAGTGGGAATTCACATCTGCTCATGTCATTCACAACAAAAATTGAGGAGTTCTAGTTTCTGCAGAAGCCTAAAAGCACTGCAGAGGCGACACTTTCATGGCAATCAATTTACTGTTCTGTTTTTGTTTTGTTTTGTTTCTACATTTTAATTGTACTAGAGGAAAACATTCGACCTAGGGGAAGTATATAATTTGGTATTCTCACATTACCTAATACAGTACCTAATACACGGAGAGTTTGTAGAGGTATTCATGGATGCTCTGATTACATCTAAAGACCATGTAGGTCTATGTGATCTGGCTGCAATACAAACAAGTCCTTCGTAGACACATTTAGTCTCAATCAATGAAGATAAAATAAGTTTGTAGAGGAAGCACCCATGTTTGAATATGATATCTAATTAAGAGGCAGACAGTGACTAATCAGAGAAATATTTGACAGAATAGAATATGCCCAACTCTCAAGAGAGCAGAAAGGAAAGAGAGGCAACTTAAGAGATAATGTTTAGGTATGGGCCTTGTAAATCTGATCTCTCCTTGACTTTCATGATGAAGTGGTGTTGGATTTTGTCACACAGTGAGAAAGAAGGCAGTTTTATCAGGAGAGTACTACAGAGACAGAAAAGAGAACAAGCTAGACAGAAGTGAAGACAGAATAAGATAGAGAATGAGAAAGAGTCAGAAGATTAGAATAGATTGTTAGAGTTAGGTTGAAGCCAACCAGAGCAATTCAGTCAAAAGTGAGAAAATCAGTTTGAATCAGTCAGCTTAGTGAGGAGTCTGAGCTAGAACAGCTGAAATGTACCAGCTAGCCAGTGGTCAGTAAAAGAAAGAGTGAGGTTATTCAACAGCAGTCTCAGAGGCTGAAAACATTCTAGGCTAGATTAGGTTGTATGGAGGCTAGAAGCTTCCAAAGCTAGGACTTGGTTGGCAGACAAAGGCAGTAAGCCTACAAGATGACAATTAATCAGGTGAAATAAAAATTACATTTACAGATGATCAACGAGTCTATTTTGATGCCAGTTTTTATTACCATGCATTTTTTATTACTATTGCTCTGTAGTATAGCTTGTATCATTTACAGGGCTGGAGATGCCTCCAGAAGTTTTTTTTATTGTACAGGATTGTTTTAGCTATTCTGTGTTTTTTGTTATTCTGCATAAAGTTTAAAATTGTTCTTTCAAGTTGTGTAAAGAACTGTGTTGGTATTATGAAAGGATTGCTTTGAATCTGTAGATTGCTTTTCGTAAGATGGCCATTGTTCCTATGTTAATACTACTGAACCATGAGCAAGAAACTTCTTTCCATCTTCTGATATCTTCTTAAATTTCTTTCTTCAGAGACTTGAAGTTCTTGTCATACATATCTTTCACTTGTTTGGTTAGAGTTACACCAAGATACTTTATATTATTGTGAAGGGTATGGTTTCCCTAGTTTCTTTTTCAGCCATTTGTCGATTCTGGACAAGAGAGGTACTATTTTTTTTTAAATAATCTTGTATCCAGACATTTTCTAAAGGAGGTTATCAGCTGTAGGAATTCTCTGGAAGAATTTTTGAGGTTCCTTATGTACACTATTGTATCATCTGCAAATAGCAACACTTTTCCTTTTTCCTTCCCAAATTGTATTCTCTTGATTTCCTTTAGTTGTCTTATTGCTCTATCTAGGACTCCAAGTACTATATAGAAGAGATATTGAGAAAGTGGGCAGCCTTGTCTTGTCCTTGATTTTAGTGGAATTGCTTTGAGTTTCTCTTCATTTAATTTGATGTTGGCAATTGGCTTGCTGTAGAAAGCCTTTATAATGTTTAGGTATGGGCCTTGTAAATCTGATCTCTCCTTGACTTTCATGATGAAGTGGTGTTGGATTTTGTCAAAGGCATTTTCTGCACCTAATGAGATGATTATGTGACTTCTTCTCTTTGAGTCTGTTTATATGGTGGATTACGTAGATGAATTATCACATGTTGGACCATTGCTGCAACCTTGGGTGAAGCCTACTCCATCATCGTGGATGAAGTACTTGACGTGTTCTTGGGTTCAGGGTGTGAGTATTTTATTGAGTACTTTTGCATCGAGGTTCATGAATGAAATTAGTCTGAAATTCTCTTTCTTTGTTGAGTCTTTCTGTGGTTTGAGTATCAGGGTGACTGAGTGGAATCAAATCAAACACCCGGAAATAAACCCATAGGTATGCCTATGGTCACATTTTTTTTTTTCCATGAAGGAGCCAAAACCACACAGTAAAAAAGACAGCATCTTCAACAAATTGTGCTGGGCTAACTGGATGTCTAAATGTAGAAAATGCAAACAGATCCATATTTATCTCCCTTCACAAAACTCAAATCCAAGTGAATTAAAGATCTCAATATAATACCAGATACACTGTTAGAGGAGAAAGGGGGAAAGAGTCTCAAACTTATTCACGTAGGAGATGACTTCCTGAACAAAATACTAACAGTTCAGCCTCTAAGATCAACAACTAATAAATGGGACCTCTTAAACTGAGACTTCTGTAAGGCAAATGACACCGTCAATAGCATGAAAAGACAATTTACAGACTGGAAAAAATTCTTTACCAACCTTATATACAACCAAGGGCTAATATTCAAAACATATAGTGAACTCAAGAAATCAAACATCAATAAACAAAATAGCCCAGTTTAAAAATGGAGCACAGAAAAACAAAGAATTCTCAACAGAGGAATCTCCAATGGCTGGGAAGCACTTAAAGAAATGCTCAACTTCCTTAGTCATCAGGGAAATGCAAATCAAAACAAATCTGAGGAGGATCCAAGATGGAGGTGATCAGAGAGCACTATTTTTGAGAGGCAGAGGATCTGAAACTCTGAAATTGGTGAGTGGAGGGGCAACTGAAGCCAGAATTTGGACATTTGGCTTTCTGAAAGAGAGCGGACACCACAGAAGTGGAGAACACTAGTAGATTCAGATCAGGCTGGGGCATCTCTGGAAAAGGAGAGGGGCACTTCCCTTGTTCAGGCCTCCCTCTTCCTCAGGGAAACAGACACACTGTGCCAGTAAGTTGAGCACAGAATTCACTGCCTGCTGATAGAGACAGCAGAGGCAGGTCTTCTAGTTCCTCAGCGTTAGTGGGCAGCTGTACCTGTCCGCTGAACACCATCCCCCAGAGCATACATCCAAGGAGCCTCCTCTCCCCCCACCAAGAACCCTCCTGCTGAGCCCTTGCTCCACTGGAGCTCCCACCTCGTGGAGCACCCACCTCACAGAGCGCCTGGCCCACCAAGTGCCTACCACAGAGCCCCTGATCTGCAGTACAATCCTTCCTGGGTCCCACATCTGCAAGCAGCAGTACTGACTCCACATGGTCTCCTAGCCAGTTACTGTATGGACCATCCAACCCCTCAGTGGCAGATAGCCAGCTGAACTGCCACCAAAGTCCAGCAGACCTGCAAAAACACCCAGGTAAACCAGGTGTTGGGCCACCTAGGTTTGTGGACCACTTTAGTGGCTCTTCGGACCTACCAGCAAGCACCTGGACACCCCAGTTCTGCAACCGCAGCTGGACTCCCTAGCTCAATAGCTGCAGTACCATTGAGCTGAATGAGCTCAACCTGCCATATTTGACTCAACAGGTCCAATCTAGCCAGTAGAGAACAGGAGGAACCCCTGTGCTTTACAATTTGACTTGCTAGAGAGAGAGAGTGTGCACTCAAGTGCCTACAGAACCCCAATTCAGGGTTCTTCTAAGTTAGCAGCCAGACATCAGACCCCTCCCACCCACACATCCACTGTGGGAAACAGAGGGCCTCATGGGATATTGGAGCCCCTGCTCTGAGGATATACCCACGGAGTTTAGACAAATAACTCCCGGAACTTAGAGATGAATACCAAGCCACAGATGTACTCAGGGAATCTGTACAATCATCTGTGATATCTTAAGCTCCTGCCACCACTTTGGTGCCTGCAAGGCTCCCCTCTCTCACACTGAAGGCCTCTACATTCTCTAGCACTCTGTCCCTCAGGGCACACTTCCACACCCACTCACACGCTTCCTCACATTTGTCCTTCTGCTCCTGCAGACATTCCTCCCACAGGTACAGCTGAAACACCAACACACATGCTGAAACCACTGGACCTCTCTCATTTTCCTGAAGAATTCTCCAGACACCAGAGAAAGACCAGTCTGATCTGCAGAATCCAGGAACAAACAGTGAACGCTACAGATAATCAAATGGCCAGGGGTCAGCAAAAGAACGCATCCAACATAAATCAAGACCTCATGACTTCATCTGCAACCCCGCAAATTATTATATACACCAATTCATCGGAAACACAAGAAAATAACTTTAAAGCTATGTTCCAGCTATTAGAGGCACATAGAAAGGAAACAAATAATTCTCTCAGAAAAATAGCCATACAAATACAAACAGTTAAAGAGGAAACGAACAAATCTCTCAAAGAATTGGAAACCCAAGTGGAGGCAAAGAAAGAGGAAATGAATGAAGCTCTCAAAGAAACACAGGCAAATTTAGCTTAACAAATGGAGGCACAATTAGTGGCATATAGAGAGGAAACAAACAAAAAATAGAGAACATCTTGGAGACACAGGAATCCACATTCAAACAGATGAAGGAAATGGTGCAAGGCATGAAAACAGAATTAGAATCAATAAAGAAAACACAAACTGAGAAAACTCAGGAGCTGGAGAAAGTAGAGAAAAGAAAAGGAGCCACAAAGGTAAGCATCACCAACATAATAAAAGAGATGGAAGAGAGAGTCTGTAATGCTGAAGATGCACTCACAGAAACTGATACTTCTCTCAAAGAAAAATAAAAATCAGAAAAGCCCCAAACACAAAATATCCAAGAAATAAAGAACTCTATGAAAAGGCTAAATCTAAGAACAATAGAATTGATGAAAAAGAAGATTCCAGGCTCCAAGGTACAAAAAATATTTTCAAGAAAAACATAGAAGAAAATTTTCCAAACCTGAAGAAAGAGATGTTCATAAACATAGAAGAGGCCAACAAAACACCAAATAGATTAGACCAGAAAAAAAAAAAAAAAACTCCTCTTTCCACATCATACTCAAAACACTTAATCTACAGAACAAAGAAAAGATATTTAAAGCAACAAGGGAAAAAGGCCAAGTAACATACAAAGGTAGACATATAAGAATTACACCGGACTTCTAATCAGAAAATATGAAAGCCAGAAGGAACTGGGCAGATTTCATACAGACTTTAAGAGACCACAGATGCCAACCCAGACTACTATACCCTGCAAAGCTTTCAATCAACATAGATAGAGAAAACAAAATATTCCATGACAAAACTAAATTTAAGCAATATCTAAACAGTAAACAATCCCTACAGAAGATAATAGAAGGAAAACACCAATCCAATGAAAACAACTACACCCAAGAAAACATAGGATACAGATAATTTTCCAACAAAAAGCTGAAAGAAAACAAGCAATGAATCACAGTAAGATCACCAACTCCACAATAATAGGAATTAACATTCAATGGTCGCTAATATCTCTCAACATCAGTGGATTCAAATCTCCAATAAAAAGACATAGACTAACAGAATGGGTGCAGAAACAAGATCCAACTTTCTGCTGCATCCAAGAAACACACCTATGCAACAAAGATAAACTTTACTTTAGAGTAAAGGACTGGAAAATTGTTTTCAAGCAAATAGACCCAGAAAACAAGCTGGAGTAAATATCCTAATATCTAATAAAATAGACTTTTAACCGAAATTAATAAAAAAAATGTGAGGAGGGACACTACATTCTCATCAGAGGAAAAATCCACCAACAGGACATCACAATTCTGAACTTCTATGCCCCAAATACAAAGTGCCTACATTTATAAATGAAACATTATTAAAGCTTAAATCACACATCAAGCCAAACACCTTAATAGTGGGAGACTTCAAAAGCCCAATATCACCAAGGGCCAGATCATCTAGACAGAAGCCAAATAAGGAAATAAAGGCACTTACAAAGGTCCTAATTCAAATAGACCTAATAGATGTCTACAGAACTTTTCACCCAAACTCAAAAGAGTTTGCCTTCTTTTCAACACCTCATGGAACCTTCTCCAAAATAGATCATATATTTGGTCACAAAGCAAGCCTCAACAGATAAAAAAAGATTAAAATAATATCCTGTATTCTATCTAACCACCATGGAATAAAGATGGACCTCAACAACAATGAGAATAGCAAAAAACCTACACACACATGGAAACTGAACAATTTGATACTCAATGACAGCTGAGTTAAGAATGAAATAAAGAAAGAAATTAAAGACTTCCTAGAATTCAATGAAGATGAAGGTACAACATACTGAAATTTATGGGACACAATGAAAGCAGTGCTCAGAGGAAAATTCATAGCACTAAGTGCCTTCAAGAAGAAATATGTAACATTTCATACAAGCAACTTAATGGCCCAATTGAAAACCCTAGGGGAAAAAAAAAAAGGAGAGACACCCAAGAGGAGCAGACAGCTGGAAATAATCAAACTCAGGGCTGAAATCAATCAATTGAAACAAATAAAACTATTCAAAGAATCAATGAAACCAAGAGCTGATTCTTTAAGAAAAATCAACAAGATAGACAAACCCTTAGCCAAACTAACTAAAAAGCAGAGAGAAACTACCAAAATCAGGAAAATCAGAAATGAAATGGGGGCATAACTACAGACACTGAAGAAATCCAAACAATCATTTGGTCGTACTAAAAAAGCCTATATGTAATGGAATTTTATGTAAGAAGTGGGAAATAGTAAGAGCTGGAGAGGACAGGAACTCTATAAGGAGAGCAACAGAACAAGAAAATTTGAACACAGGAAACTTCCCAGGGACTCATACTCCAACCAAGGATTATTCATGGAGATAACCTAGAACCCTGACAATGCAGCCACTTCTGATGAGAACTGATAGACTAAGATCAGAAAGAAGGAGAGGAGAACCTCCCCTATCAGTGGACTTGGGTTGGGGCATGCATGCAGAAAAGGGGGGGGGGACGGTGGGACCGGGAGGGGAGGAGGGAAGGGCTTATGGGAGGATACAAAATGAATAAAGTGTAATTAATAAAAGTAAAATAAAAAATTTTAAAAAGCCTATACGTCACAAAATTTGAAAATCTAAAAGAAATGGACAATTTTCTTGATAGATTCCATCTGCCAAAATTAAGTCAAGATCAGGTAGAAAGATTGAACAGCCCTATATTCCCCAAGGAAATTGAAGCAGTCATCAACAGTCTCCCTTCCAACAAAAGCCCTGTGCCAGAGGGTTTCAGCGCAGAATTCTACCAGACCTTCAAAGAAGTACCAACTCCAATTCTCTTCAAATTATTCCACAAAAAAGAAATAGAAGGAACATTATCAAACTCATTCTATGAAGCCACAATCACCTTGATACATAAACCACACAAAACCCAACAAAAAAGCAAACTTCAGACCTATTTCTCTTTTGAACATTGAAGCAAAATACTCAATACAATACTTGCAAACAGAATCCAAGCGCACATAAAAGATATCATCCACCATGACCAAGTAGGCTTCATCCCAGGCATGTAAGGGTGGTTCAATATATAGAAATCCATTAATGTAATCCACCATATAAACAAACTGAAGGAGAAAAACCAAATGATCATCTCTTTAGATGCTGAAAAAGCATTAGAGAAAATCCAAGACCCATTTATGTTGTATTGTTGTATTGTATGTATTGTATGTATTTATGTTGTATTGTATGTATTGGAGAGACCAGGGATAAAAGGCAAATACCTAAACAGAGTAAAGGCAATATACAGCAAGCCTGTAGCCAACATCAAACTAAATGGAGAGAAACTTAAATCAATCCCACTGAAATCAGGGACAAGGGCCCACTCTCTCCATATCTCTTCAACATAGTACTTGAAGTCCTAGCTGGAGCAATAAGACAAGTAAGGGAGATCAAGGGGATACAAATTGGATAGGGAAAAGTCAAAGTTTCACTATTAGCAGGTGCTATGATAGTATACCTGAGTGACCCCAAAATTTCAACCGAGAACTCCTTCAGCTGATAAACATCTTCAGCTAAGTGGCTGGATATAAAATTAACTCAAAAAAAAAAAAAAAACAACTTCAAATCTCTAAAGAAAGAAATTGAAGAAGACATCAGAAGATGGAAAGATCTCCCGTGCTCATGATTTGGTAGGATTAACATAGTGAAAATGGCCATTCTTCCAAAAGCAATCTACAGATTTAATGCAACTCCCATCAAAATACCAACACAATTCTTACAAACCTTGAGAAAAAAAATTATAAATTTCATATGGAGAAACAGAAAACCCATAATTTAGAAAATGATCCTGTACAACAAGAGATCATTTGGAGGTATCTCCATCCCTGACCTCAAGCTGTACTACAGAGCAATAGTAATAAAAACTGCATGGTATTGGTATAGAAACAGAAAGGTGGATCAATAGAACTGAATAGAAGACCCAGAAATAAGCCCACACACTCATGAATACTTGATTTTTGACAAAGAAGCCAAAACCATTTAATGAAAAAAAGACATCTTCAACAAGTGGGGCTGGTCCAACTGGATGTCTACATGCAGAAAAATGAAAATAGAGCTATATTTATTACCCTGCACAAAACTAAAGTCCAAGTGGATCAAAGACCTCAACATAAAACTAAATGCACTAAATCGGTTAGAAGAAAAAGTGGGGAAGAGCCTAGAACTCATTGGCTCAGGAGGCAAATTCCTGAACAGAACACCAACAGCACAGGCTCTTATGGCAACAGTTGAGAAATGGGACCTCATGAAACTGAAAAGCTTCTGTAAAGCAAAAGACACTGTTGTCAGAACAAAACAACAGCCAACAGATTAGGAAATGATCTTCACCAACCCTACATCTGACAGAGGGCTAATATCTGGATTATATAAAGAACTAAAGAATTTACAAGGTAATAATTCATGCAATCTAATTAAAAAATGGGGTATGGAGCTAAACAGATAATTTTCTGTCAAAAAATATAGAATGGCAGAGAAACACTTAAAGAGATGCTCAACATCCTTAGACATCAGAGAGAGGCAAATCAAAACGACCCTGAGATTTCACCTTACACCCATTAGAATGGCTAAGATCAAAAACTCAAGTGACAACACATGCTGGAAAGGTTGCACAGAGGGGGGAACCCTCCTCCATTGCTGGTGGGAATATCAACTTGTACAACTGCTTTGGAAATCAATCTGTCGCTTTCTCAGACAATTAGGAATAGCGCTTCCTCAAGATCCAGGTATACCACTCCTAGGCATACACCCAAAAGATGCTCAAGTATACAATAAGAACATTTGCTCAACCATGTTTGTAGCAGCTTTATTTGCAATAGCCAGAACCTGGAAAGGACCCAGATGTCCATCAACAGAGGAATGGATACAGAAATTGTAGTAATTTTACACAATGGAATACTACTCAGCAATGAAAAACAAGGAAATCATGAAATTTGCAGGCAAATGGTGGAATCTAGAAAAGATCATCCTGAGTGAGATATCCCAGGAGCAGAAAGACACACGGTATATACTCACTTATAAGTGGGTACTAGACCTATAAGATAGAATAAACATACTAAAATCTGTACACCTAAAGAAGATAAACAAGAGTACCCAGGGTAAGATGATCAATCCTCACTTAGAAAGACAAAGGGGAAGGACATTGGAAGTAGGAAAAAACAAGTCAAAGGACAGGAGCCTATCACAGAGGGCCTCTGAAAAACTCTACCTAGCAGTGTATCAAAGCAGATGCTGAGACTCATAACCAAACCTTCAGCAGAGTGCAGGGAATCATATGAAAGAAGGGGGAGTCAGTATGACCTAGAGGGGACAGGAGCCCCACAAAGACCAAAGTCACAGGGGTATTCTATGAGACTGTTTTTTTCAACAAAGGGCCATGCATAGACATAATCTAAAACCCCTGCTCGGATGTAGCCCATGGTATCTCAGTATCCAAGTGGGTTCCCTAAAAGTGGGGACAAGGATTGATCACCCTCCCCCCTCCCAAGGGAGGAGCTGCCTTGCTAAGACACAGAGGAGGACATTGCAGGCAGTCCTGAAGAGACCTGATAAGCTAGGGTCAGATGCAAAGGGAGCAGACCTCCCCTATCTGTGGACTTGGAAGGCGGTAGGGAGGAAATGAGGGAGGGAGGGTGAGATTGGGAGAGAAAGAGGGCTACAGCTGAGATAAAAATGAATGACCTGTGATTAATAAAAAAAATAATCTGAGATTCCATCTCACACCAGTCAGAATGGCTAAGACCAAAATCTCAAGGTACAGCACATGCTTGCAAGGGTTTGTAGAAAGGGGAACACTCCTCCATTGCTGGTGGGAGTGTAAAGTTGTTCAACCACTTTGCAAATCAATCTGGTGCTTTTTCACACAACTAGGAATAGCGCTTCCTCAAGATCCAGGTATACCACTCCTAGGCATATATCCAAAAGATTTTCAAGTAGACAACAAAGACATTTGCTCAACCATGTTTGTAGCAGCTTTATTTGTAATAGCCAGAACCTGGAAACAACCCAGATGTGCCTCAGTTGATGAATGGATGCAGAAATTTTGGTGCATTTACACAATGGAATACTACTCAACAATTAAAAACAAGGAAATCATGAAATTTGCAGGCAAATTGTGGGATCTAGAAAAGATCATCCTCAGTGAGGTATCCCAGGATCAGAAAGACACACAGTATATACTTATTTATAAGTGGATACTAGACCTATAAGATAAGATAAACATAGTAAAATCTGTACATATTAAAATCTGCCTAACGAGGAATACTCTTTAAGCAGAGACTCCTAATTGCAGAGGCCATAGTGACTGAAGAGGACACCCATTAACTAGACTAGTCTCCTAGTAGACGGAGCATAACACCAACCCACTCACAAAAACTTTAATATTTACCCTGCCTACAAGTTGTGGAGGGGTAAAGATAGAGCAGATACACTGATGTGATATCAGACTGTCTTCTTTGTTCTTAAGGTTTATTTTTTAATTTGTTTTACGTGTGTGTCTGGGGGTGTATATTCGCATACTTGTGTAGGAATGTCAAAGAATCCAGAAGAATCCATCAGTCCTCTGGAGCTGAAGCTACAGGCTGTTCTGAGCCTCAGGATTTGGCTGCTGGGAACACACTTTGGGCTTTTGTAAGAACAGCCAGTTCCCATAACCACTTAGCCACCTCTCCAGATCCCAAAATGACTCATGTTCTAATAGACTCGTCTTCATACCCACAGATTAGTGCAGGTTTCAGTTCCCAACAGAGATGACTCTGAAGACATCATCATCATGTCTTCATCCACAGAGCTCAGAGACCATTTTAGAAGTGAGAATAAAGAATGTAAGAGCCAGGGGCTGAGGAAGAATGCTGTGAATCAGTATCTTGAATATGGCACAGCTATTGCTCTCAAGAACTTACATCTGTGGCCATCTGAGTAAGACCTGCTCAGGACTGTGCCTTTCACCATTTTGTCATATGTTGGGAGGACCTCTTGATACCACCCTTCACTAAGCATCTGTGGATAGTTAACATGTACTTAGGTAAGAAGTCTCATTGTCCTCAGTTACGTACGTAGTTCCTGTAAAATTGTCCATAGTCTAGCCTATAGCCCCCAGCTACTCCTCATGTAGGAAATCATTACAGTCACTGAGACAAAGGAGAGAAAAGAGGGTGTCAGACAACAATAAATGGTCTTAGTGGAAGAAGAAATTTGTTACCATGAGAGAGGTGGGAAGAGAGAATGAAGGACATTGAAAAATGGCATGAAGAGTATATGCTTGTATGAAATTGTCAAATATATAAAACAAATGTTTTCTGCTTCCAACAGGAAACAGTACCTAAGTCCAATAAATGAATGGGGCTGAAAGACCTAAATTATTTAGGAGAAATTTAGGGCAAGTAGGGGATATCTGTGAGTGGGGAGTCTTTTCTAAGTTTTCTACTTGAACACATTGGAAAGACACACCTGACCTCCTTCATGAACCCTTTTAAACAAGTGTTGATGGTAGAAGTTTAACTAACAGACCAGCAGGCAACAGTGGGGTCCTGGTGTTCCTTCTTAATTGGTTTGGCCAAGAAGCAACTCGTTAACAGAGAGCTGGGTCAGACCTACTCACAAAACAAATCTGAGTCATTTATTCCAGTTTTAGTCAGAGAAGAAAATTCAAGGAAAAAAAATGTTATTTCTGAGAGAAACACCTGATGGTTCAAATTATTTAAATATTTTTCAATGCTAGAAAAGGCGTACATGTCACGAAATCACACAAGTCATCCTTCAAAGAAATTCATTATGTAGTGGCTGATTGTACCTTCTTTAAAAAAATGGAATTGAGGGCAAGGACCTGAATTGGATGATACATAACTATGGTTGTGACTATGTAGCTATGAGAGTAACTTCTTTGGAAAGTATTTAGGCAGCTGTTTGTATGTAACTGAATTAATCTTAGGAAAAACATATAGATATACATTAAATATAAAATGAGACCCATCATCTATGTTAAATCAGGCAATTTAGGGTAACGTACAATTTTCAAATTGTAGTGAAGCAAGCTCTCAGTTCTGTATAGTATGTGGTGATATAGAGAAGATAGGGTTTGCTTTGATTCCACCAACTTTTGAAAATATGACAAGTTTTCTGGGTTAGAAAAGATACAGTAACTTGAAGAAGAATTATTTAATATAAATAATTATTAACAATATAGGAAAAATAAAACACATAGTGTAAACCCAAGAAAATGCTTTTTAAAAATCTTACACAGGAAGGAGATGAAACAGCTGGAACAGCATCTCCCAATATGGATGTTGAAGTCTCAATTATCAATATGACAATATTTGGAGACAAAATTTTTAAGGAAGCCATTATGTCTACATGAGATCACAAGAGTGGAATTCTTATCCAGTATTAATATTTTCACTATGTGGAGAACTTAGTGGAACATTGAACACACAGAGAGGAAAGATTACATGACATTACAGAAAAAGGTACTTATTCAATAGCAAGGAAAAGAGCACACATTAAAATCAGTTACCAGCATCTTTACCATGGGTTTTTAGCCTACAGAACTGTGACAAAAATCAGTGCCAGTTATTCCTTATGTGATAATTTGGTAGGTTAGCCAGAGCTGACTAACACAGCTACAAAAAAAGAAAAAAAATCAAGCATGGAAGAAAAAGGCTTTCAAAAGTAGTATTCCAATAGGTGCAATATATCAGAGCTTGCTAAAATATGGTAGCCAACATGGTGGTCAGTACATATTCTTCTCATGTGTTAAACAATTCATCATCAATTTAGGTATGAGGGTTATTGAGCAGAATTGATTGTTGAAATTCCTGGAAACCTATGTGGGGATTCTGGATAGTTTTCTGACAAGAAACTAGCTGTTTCGTCTATAGAAACTACTGTACTCCAAAAAACCACATAGAAAATAGGAAGGGTTCCCTTCTCTTTCCAGTATCTCCTGTTGACATCTTGCTAGCTACCAGAGTGAAAAACAAAGGCAGCTGAGGTGCTAAGAGGCACCCTATAAATAACTAGCATACCTCCCTTCAGCCTGCAAGTCAGCCATTTTCCCAGAACATGTCCCAGAATCTTTAAACTTTTTTCATCATACATGTGGGTACATCTATCACCTCAATAGCAGGCCTGACCCAACAGTGCAGGAAGACCAAAATGTAAGTTGGACCACTTCCATGGATAAGTATATTTTTCCACAATTTCTTACAGATGCAGGCTCCCACAGGTCATGCTGGAAGATCCACCACATGATTTCACAGTGGCTTCCTCTATTTCTCAAACTTCTTAATGTCCCATCCCTCCATCAGAAGTTTGTTCTAGAAACTGCTAAGAGTTTTTCATAGTTTTCATGTCATTATACCCATGAACGCATGCAAGTGCATGTACACATGCATACATACAAAGACTCTTTAGTGTCTCTCTTTTAAAAAAATGCATCATAATTTAGAATAGGAGAAAAACTCCAACCCAGAACATTTATTAATTAATTTTTTTGTAGATGTTGTTCACCAAGTCATCCTACTTTCTTATGTACCTGAGAGGCTGTCTTGGTGGATAACTGCAGTACATCCTGAATATAAAAACACTCTCAGACCTACACATTTCTTTGAAAAATTTAGTAGTAACATATATTCTTTCTATCTACACTGACAATCTTAGGAATGAAATACCCTTTATAACCATATACAAAAGAGGAACAAATTTTCATCTCTTCATAATAAATGATTCTTAACTTTTCTACCATTCCTGAGACATACTACAATTAAAGATAAATACAAAATATGAACTATTCATTCTTCATAGTTTGTGATTAAAATGGTGAAAGACACAGCACAATTAGATGGATGGAAACGCTTTAATCTACTACAATACTAAATTTTTGAGATACTTAATTTCTCACAGAGAGGAGAAGGGGTGCTTAGGAAAAGCGTTGTTTTTCAAGGGTCTGGGAACTCAGTCATGGACACTTTGCGGGTTTTTTTTGACAATGAAAATTTGATATATTTACAGTTAAAATATATGATGGATTTTGAATACATAGGTTTCCCAAATGCCTCTATTTTGCTTGCACTGAAGACTCAGCATAAAACAATGACTGTTGTTTAAATTTCATTTGAATACTCAGAAAATATGTTTAGCACTAACTCTTTCCTACTCATAAAACAGATGTGTATATATGTGTATTATTTCATCTCTTTGAACCAGGTTCTTTAGGGATCTTGTTAAAGCTGCATGAGGTCAACTGAAGCTCAAGGAGGGGAAAATCTTCATTTGAAGCTTGCTGTCATATACAAATATATGCAAAGCAGAATATTTTAAAAGTAGGCTACTCAATAGTCCACCTTTTTTAAAGTCAATATTTTTTTATATCAGTGTGCTCTGTTATATGTGGAGAAAGAAACATTTTCAGGGTGCCCTGATGGAGCTAGTGTAAGTGTAAAGTGTATTTTTGTCTGACTTTAAGTGCACCTGACTTAATGAAGAGCCAGGGCTCCCACTAAGCTCTCGGTCCCCATTCTGAAGGTCTCAGCAATATTTTGGACTTTAAAAAGGTAATTGCCCTACTCCAGTCTCCCAGATGACCCATCCTCTCAACAGTAACAGAAGCCAGGGAACACATTAGGTTTACATTAGTCGCTCCTCTAAGCTATCTCCAATAAGGAAGAAACCATGTACATGAGTTATTTTCAAATTAATTTTTTTTGGCAATTACTAGGTATTTTGAGGAGAGGTTGTTTCCTGTCTATCAATCAATCTATCTATCTATCTATCTATCTATCTATCTATCTATCTATCTTTTTAATTTAATTTTATTTTATTAATTACACTTTATTCACTTTGTATCCTCCCATAAGACCCTCCCTCCTCCACTCCCAGTCCCACCTTCCCACCCCTTCTTCACGCATGGCCCTCCCCAACTCCATTGATAAGGGAGGTCCTCCTCTCCTTCCTTCTGATCTTAGTCTATCAGATCACATCAGGAGTGTGATGTGGCATCTTCTGTGTCCTGGTAAGGCTGCTCCCCACCTCAGGGAGAGGTGATCAAAGAGCAGGCCAATCAGATTATGTCTGAGGTAGTCCCTCTTCCCATTACTATGTAACCCACTTGGACATTAAACTGCCATGGGCTACATCTGTGCAGAGATTCTAGGTTATTTCCATGCCTGGTACTTGGTTGGAGTATGAGTATCTAGGAAGACAGCTGTGTTCAAATTTTCTGGTTCTGTTGCTGTCCTTGTGGGGTCCCTGTCCTCTCCAGATCTTACTATTTCAAACATCTTATATAAGATTCCATGCACTCTGCCCAACAGCTGGCCAGAAGTCTCAGCATCTGCTTTGATAGTCTGCAGGGCAGAGGCTTTCAGAGGCCCTTTGTGGCAGGTTTCTAGGTTGATTCCTGTTTTCTTCTTCTTCTGATATCCATCCTCTTTGCCTTTCAGGATAGGGATTGAACATTTTAGTCAGGGTCCTCTCTCTTGATTAGTTTCTTTAGATGTACAGATTTTAGTAGGTTTATCCTATATTACATGTCTATATGAGTGAGTATATATCCTGTGTGTCTTTCTGCTTCTGGGACAGCTAACTCAGGATGATCCTTTCCAGGTTCCACCATTTACCTGCAAATTTCATGATTTCCTTATTTTTCATTGCAGAGTAATACTCCCTTGTATAGATGTACCACAATTTGTGCATCCATTCTTCAGCTGAGGGGCATCTGGGCTGTTTCCAGCTTCTGGCTATTACAAATAAAGCTGCTACAAACTGGGTTGAGCAAATGTCATTATTGTGTACTTGAGCCTCTTTTGGATATATGCCTAGGAGTGGTATGGCTGGATCTTGAGGAAGCACTATTTGTAGTTGTCTGAGAAAGCTCCAGATTGATTTCCAGAGTGGTTGTACAAGTTTACATTCCCACCAGCAGTGGAGGAGGGTATCCCTTTCTCCACAACTTCGCCAGCATGTGTTGTCATTTGAGTTTTTGATCTTGGCCATTCTGTTGGGTGTAAGGTGAACTCTCAGGGTTGTTTTGATTTGCATTTCCCTAATGGCTAAGGATGTTGAGCATTTCTTTAAGTGTTTCTCTGCCGTTGATATTCCTCTACAGAGAGTTCTCTGTTTGACTCTCTTTCCCATTTTTTAATTGGATTACTTGGTTTGCTGCTTTTCAGCTTCTTTAGTTCTTTATATATTCTGGATATTAGCCCTCTGTCAGATAAAGGGTTGGTGAAGATTCTTTCCCAATCTGTAGGCAGTTGTTTTGCTTTGAGGACAGTGTCTTTTGCTTTACAGAAGCTTTTCAGTTTCATGAGGTTCTATTTATTGATTGTTGCTCTTAGAGCCTGTGCTGTGGGAATTTCTTCAGGAAGTTGTCTCCTGTACCAATGAGTTCTAGGGTCTTCCCCACTTTTTCTTCTAACCGATTTAATATGTCTGGTTTTATGTTGAGGTCATCTGCAAATAGTGATAATTTGACTTCTTCCTTTCCAATCTGTATCCCCTTGATCTCCTTCAACTCTCTTATTGCTCTAGCAAGGACTTCCAGCACTATGTTGAAGAGATATGGAGAGAGTGGGCAGCCTTGTCTTGTCCCTGAATTTAGTGGGATTGCTTTAAGTTACTCTCCATTCACTTTGATGTTGACTATAGGCTTGCTGTATATTGCCTTTACTCTGTTTAGATATGTGCCCTGTGTCCCTGATCTCTCCAATACGTTAAACATGAAAGGATGTTGGGTTTTATCAAAGTTTTTTCAGCATCTAGGGAGATTATCATGTTCTTTTTTCAGTTTGTTAATCTGGTGGATCACATTGATGGATTTCTGTATATTGAACTACACCTGCATACCTGAGATGAAACCTACTTGGTCATAGTGGATGATATCTTTGATGTGTTCTTAGATTCTGTTTGCAAGTATTTTGTTGAGTATTTTTGCAACAATGTTCATAAGGGAGATCGGCCTGAAATTTTCTTTCTTTTTTGGGTCTTTGTGAGGTTTAGGAACCAAGGTGACTGTGGCTTCACAGAATGAATATGGTAATGTTCCTTCTGTTTCTATTTTGTGGAATAGTTTGAAGAGAACTAAAGTTAGCTCTTCTTTGTAGGTCTGGTAGAATTCTGCACTGAAACCATTGGTCCTGGGCTTTTTTTGGATGGGAGAATTTCGATGACTGCTTCTATTTCCTTGGGGAATATAGGACTATTTAATTGATTTACATGGTCCTAGTTTTGCTTTGTTAAGTCGAATCCATCAAGAAAACGGTCCATTTCATTTAGATTTTCAAATTTTGTGGGATATAGACTTTTGAAGTAAGCCCTAATGATTGTTTGGATTTCCTCAGTGTCTGTCGTTTTGTCCCCCTTTTCATTTCTGATTTTGTTGATTTGGATGGTGTCTCTCTGTCTTTTAGTTAGCTTGGCTAAGGGTTTGTTTATCTTGTTGATTTTCTCAAAGAACCAGCTCTTGGTTTCATTGATTCTTTGAATTGTTTTATTTGTTTCTAATTGATTGATTTCAGCCCTGAGTTTGATTATTTCCAGCCCTCTACTCCTTTATCTCATATTAGAATGGCTACTCCTGCTTGCTTCTTGGGTCCATTTGCTTGGAAAGCAGTCTTCCAACCTTTTACCCTCAGGTAATATCTATCTTTGTGGCTTAGGTATGTTTCTTGTATGCAACAAATGCTGGGTTTTGTTTATGCATCCATTCTGTTACTCTGTGTCTTTTTATTGGTGAAATGAGTCCATTGATGTTGAGAGAAATTAATGATCAGTGGCTGTTAGATCCTTTCATTTTGATGTTGGCTGTGGTCATAAGGTTGTGTTGTTGGTTGCTTTTTGTTTTACTGTAGAGAGGTTAATTATTTCCTGTGTTTTCTTGAAAGTAGCTAGTTTTCTTGGGTTGTATTTTCCCTTCTAGTGTCTTCTGTAACGTTGGATTTCTGTGTATGTATTGTTGAAATTTGTTTTTGTCATTGAATATCTTCTTTTCTCTGTCTATGAGGACTGAGAGTTTTGCTGGGTATAGTAGCCTGGGCTGACATCTGTGTTCTCTTAGGGTCTGCATGATAAGCGTCCATCCCCACAGGGAAGGAAGGAAACGGTACTGACTTGGGTCACCCTGTCTTTCCCTGGAATAAGTCTTGCAGACCGGCAGGTATGAGCTGTCATCACCAAACTGCACTCCAGCCAAGAGCACAGACAGTTATTTCATGCCCAGCTCTTAGACACAGACAGAACTCTGTGCCCCAGGGTACCAGAGACTGGGAGTCACTGTCAGGAGAAATCCTTACAGGGAACAAAGCAAAGGGCACTGACTTAGGCCACCCAATATATCCCTGGAAAAGGGCCCGCAGACCTGACAAACCCAGGAACCTGCTGTGTGCCAGATAACCTGCTGTTATCAGGAGAGCAGTACCCACCCACCACAGATTACCACTTGGGTACTGGGACACAGAGCCCCAACCTCAGACCTAAAGAATCCCGGGATCCCCAAGATCAACCCCCAGATACTGCTCTAAGGGGCAACTATTTATCCTTCACAAAACTGACCAAATCACAGGACACACAGGTTACAGCAACAGATCACTAAATTTACAGTAAGAAACCCAGAAGCAGGGCAGCTGACTTCAGGACTTCTCCGGGTGAGAGGAAAGCCCTCTCGACTAAAAAGGACCACAGTTACCACTCAGGTCTCTATGCCTGAGGTGAGCAGCAGCAACTCCTGAAAAACACTGGCCATCCAGTGACTATACCCAAAAAGCTGAGAAGGCTTTCTCCAGGAAAAAACGATCTTCCTGCCAAGGGGATTCTGTCCACCACAGGATCCCAGGAACCATCAAAAACTAACTCCAAACACCTAAGATAGTCAAATGGGTAGAGGCCAGCGTAAAACTCAATCAACAAAAGACAGAGCAATATGTCATCTCCAGAACCCAGTTATCCAGGGGCAAGTAGCCAGCATAATTAAAAATCAAGAAGATGACCTAACATCTATGCTTTTGAAGAGGATAACAGAGGAAACAAAAAAAAATGAGTAAAGTACTAGAGGAAGACAAACTCAAACAGATTATGCCCGTCTGTAAAGAAATAGAGGAAGTTGCAGCCACACAGTTTGTGGCCTTTAGAGAGGAAATGCTTAAATCACTGAAAAAAAATAAAAGAAACAGAGGATTGTTCAAACAAACAGCTGAAGGAATTGAAGGAAAAACAGGAAAATACAGTCAGACAGGTGAAGTAAATCAACAAAACGGCTCAAGATCTGAAGATAGAATTTGAAAAATTAAAGAAAACATAAATGGAGGAACTTGTGGAGAGAAAGAACTTAGGGAAAAAAGCGGGAACTACAGAGATTAGCATAACCAATAGACTACAAGAGATGGAAGAAAGAATCTCAGGGGTGGAAATATAATGGAAGAAATCGATGTATCTGACAAAGAAAATGTTAAATCTAAAAAATTCCTGACACAGACTGCCCAAGAAATTCAAGACAACATAAAAAGACAAAACCTAAGAATAATAGGAATAGAGGAAAAAAGAAAATTTCCTCTCCAAGGCCCAGAAAATATCTTCAATAAAATCATTGAAGAAAATTTCCCCAACTTAAAGGAGAGGCCAATAAGAATACAAGAGGCCTACAGAACACCAAATAAATTAGACCAGAAAAGAAAATCCTCCCTCCACATAACTATCAAAACAGTAAGTATACAGAACAAAGAAAAAAATACTAAAAGCTGCAAGGGAAAAAGGCCAAGTAACACATCTATCTATTTTTATTTGGGAAGATGATGTGTGCCACAGAGCACATGTGGAGGTCAGAGGACAATTTGACCAGAGCTGTTTTCTTCCTCCACTATGTGTGTTCCAAAGGACAAATTCAAGTGTCAGGCTTGATGGTAGGCACCTTTATTCACAGAGTCTGTGTGTTTTACAGAGAAACATTAAATATCAGTGACATGTTGACCCAACAAGCAATAGTATAAAAGGCTCTCAACACTTTCACAACATTTCTCTAAGGTTTTTTTTTTTTTTTGTGTGTGTGTGTGTGTTTGGTGTATATTAAGTATAACTTGTGTGTGATCATTTAAATTTATGTGATACATTTTTTTCTACTGAGTCAAGTGTTTTTAAATGAAAGTGGACTCAGAGTCAACAAGTGAAGCCAAGTTCTCAATAGAAGAATTATTTTGATATGATTGATGTCCCTTTCAAAACCCAGGTGTTTGAGGACAGTTAACTAAGGTCTGCTGGCTTTTCCCCAGAGATACATCACATGCTCATGAATTTAGAACACATGTTTCCATGGCAATTGAAACAGCTTTACCTATATACATACTTCTATCATTAAATTATGTGAAGTGGATACTTAGGAAAATCCTTCCAAAATTGGCACTAATTTCTTTGTTCAGGTATAAAAAAACTATATGGCTCATTCTGAAGGATATACTTCACTTTAGGCTCAGAAAATCCATTCAAAACAAAAAACCTGTCGTCAATAAATTATTACAAAAGATTGCCATAGAGCAAAAATCGTGATTATCTATAGACTTGTAACTTCCTAGTGTAGGTAATTTAGAGGCAGAATGGAGTCCCATGGTTGTGTAAGGGCTCACATGACTTCTTGTTTTGTGATTCATAGTCAGAATTTATTAAAGGATCCCCATTAAAGGAAATATAAAACTTTATATCCAGATTCTCTGAGATATCTATCTGCTTTAAGACAAAGATGTACCTTTTGTTTTTTTTTTTTTTTTAAAGAAAACACTGTATGGCTTTGTATTCATAGACACCTATTGTTTTTATGTTCAGAGTGAAATGAGACTTCTGCTCCAATGAGGTTTTTCTTACTTTTCTTGTTATTATTTTGGTTCTGGAGATTACTAATGGCCAAAATATGTCAAGCATAACAGACAAGTAAGTTTAGTAAAAATAACAAACAATGCAAAATAATTACCCTCCCATCAAATCATTCAGGAGAGAACTTGGTTCTCCAGTAGTTTAGATGACACAGTTCGTGGATAATCAGTATAAAGTAGGTGAGTTCAATTGACCACAGGATGTGAAGCCATTGTTGAAATGCAAATGTTCCACGTCTGTCATGATCAAATATCTGTATTAACTGGGCTAATGGAGTGGTTTGATAGTGGGTGTAGATCTATAACATTCATTTCGGTTTGGGCTATGGTGCATAATTGCACAGGATAGACATATTCTAATTCAGTTCAACTTCTCAGCTCAATAACTGGCTTAGTGCCATGGCATTTCTCATATGTTGGTTCATTATCTGGCTAAAGATGAATTTTAGAGATTATATTACTAGTAGATCATCAGTAGCTAGTATCAGAAAACCTCAGCTTGCAAATGGAAGGGTCAGAGTTAGGAGTATGGTAGGTTGGGGTTAGTGTTAAGTTAGGGTTAGCTAGTAATAAAACAACCCAGCTTGCAAATAGAAAAGCTTTAGCAGTGTTTGGCAATTTAATAAAGTATTCCTGTTACCAAAAAGATGTGAATTATTCCATCTACCACCAACTCCTTTACTTTTACAACTTCCGTTAGTATAATATCATAATAATGTTATAACATTATAATAATGTTAGGAGGCCTGGGTGCAAATAAATAGAACAAGAAGGCTATATTATTTTTTTGTTTTTGCAAAGCAGATTTAGTTCAAGAAAAAATGGGATGTCAAAACACAGTTTTAAAAATGAATTATGTGTCTTCACTTGGCAAAACATGAGTTTTACCTATCTGATGATCATTATTTAATACCCCAGGATCAAATTATTTTCTTCTATTTCATATTTTCAAAAACTATGTGTGGTGATATAAAACTCTAAAATTATCTCTTATGGGATTAGAACTTTTTTGAACCTCACAGCCAGAGTTAAGAATGATATACCTTGAGGTCACTTAAGACTTATGATTGCTGGCTTTCTGTGTTCTTAGCCTGCCTTTAAGAGACCAACGTAACAACCAACATCACTTGCCTTGGATTTCCCGTGTAATCAGCTTTTACAACCATAGCTAATGTGTTGCTGTAATCTTAAATTACATACTCTTCCATGCCGCTGACCCTCAGTAATGCATGTGTATTAATTTGCTGGAAGCATAAAACACAGAAGTTGAAAGCAACTTTCTAAAATCTACCATGAAAGTTGAAAGCAACCATTTATAGATATTAGTTGATGAACAATGCTGTTTGTTGTCTGAGTCAGTTAGAGTCAGTAAGTTATTCCCTTGAATTTGTTGTTAAAGATTTCTCTTCAGTATCGCTTTCCATCCCCATGTGAGGCTTTCTATGCTGTTCAACAAGTACATAGTGAAGCCCTTGGTTTGGGACTGACACCACCACATACTCATAATCACAAACACAAATAGACACACACAGTTCACAGAACAGACACAAACACTGGGGACACAACCACAACCACACACAGAACAGACACTGCTCAACACAGTCACACAAAAGATAGACACATAATCTAAAGTCCTGAGATAGATAAACACAGAGAAGGTTAATTACAACAGACAAATCAGGCAGAGTGAAGGCACAGCCCGCAGGCAGGCAGAGACAGACTGACACAGCAGACACAGGAGGGGACTCAGGAAGTAAATAATTCAAATCTGGACTCACTTTTGGTTAAATGACTCCAAGGCGGAAGTGTTGGCTTTTCTTTCTTTACTGTGACACCAACATTGTATTGGTGACTTAAAGTTAATGACTAATGTGTATTATCTGCACACATATCATGTTACAGCCTGTTACAGATGTCTGCATCTATTTTTGATGCAGTATTTAACTATTAAGTTCATTTACTTATTTAATATGGATTTTGAATGCCTACTTTAAACACATTTATAGCCATGTGAGATAAAGATGACTAGATACAGCTCCTATCAGTGTCCTTAGAAACTTTGCAATTTTTATGTGGAAAGTTCTATTTAAACTGTCCTTTCCCTCAAAACAGCCTTACAAGCACAGGCTTTAATTATCTATCTATCTATCTATCTATCTATCTATCTATCTATCTATCTATCTATCTATCTATCTATCTATATCTATCTACCTACCTACCTACCTACCTACCTATCTCTATATACCTGAAATCTGTTTTAATACTATTCCTTGTCTGTACTGTTATAACAAATATCTGAAGTAGGCTACTTTATAAAAAAAAAGAAAGCTAGGGCAGGGGAAATGGCTTAGAGGGAAAGAGGACCATTGTTCTTGCAGAGGACCCAAGTTCACTTCACTGAACCAAAGTTGGATGGCTTACATCTGTCTGTCACCCCAGCTCCAGAAAACAAGAATTCCTCTTCTAGATTCCTTATGCCCCCACACTCACACTTGTAGCCCCCCCCCACATAAATGCACACAGTATATCATGTCATTCTTTGTTTTGTAGGACATTTTTTTTTTACTATGCCCCTTTGACTGGATTTCCCCAGAAAATTTTATGTTTTACAAGAAATGAAATGAAGCAAACTTCAGAAGGTCTTTGAAGTAATGAATTAACATTTATCTGTTGGGTACCCAAAGCGATAGACAGAAATTGGAATTCCTTCCTAGTGTCTTCAGAGAGGATTGCATTTCTGTTCCTGCAAAAGCTTTGGTTATGCTTCTTTTGTGTGACCGATACATGAAATTCTTAGTATTGAAGTTATTCAAAATCACTCTTGTGATGTTGTCAGATAGAAACTGCCAATTAGAGAGGAAACAGAAGGAAAGTTATTTTATGTATTACTGATAATTAGGTACAGACTCTTCCATTGCAACAGAACTTCAGTTCTCCTCTAGAATGATGTGGCTATAAACTTGCTTTTGGAGAATTCATCATTGAACTGTTATAATGTCATATTTCCCAACATTTACATATGTGAGAAAGGTATAAAATAGAAAGCCAATCAAAGGATAAAATACTGAAATCATAAACAATTGTATGCTTTCTGGAAGACTAGATATATTTTCTAATATCTGCCTTTTCCTATTCCTTAGGAACCAAACAAGAAAAACAGCCAGTTACATAAACGGTGGGTTCAGCAGGAATCTTTAATTGCCCTCTTTCTTTTCCTCAAAAGTATTTTTCGACAGCCTTGTGATTCAAAAGTACAATTAGAATACTTATCATTCAGGCTTTCAAAAAGAAGGTCATGTTTCTTGCAGAGAACTCTAACGAATTTGCTTCCTCCCTCCCACCCCCATATTGGTAGTACATTTCAACTTTTACTCCTGCAAAACTGCTAGTAAAACTTCTCAGAAGAGCAAGATAAAGCAGAAAATTGGCTGGAATATGCATCTTGATTGGCAATTGCTATCTCAATGAATGCAAAAAAGTTTGTGTTTATATAAAACAATCTTTGATTAAATAAAATTTTCAAAACAGTACTTACAAAATTAATCCACGTTTTATAGAAATTTACAAAAGGCATTTAAGATTCTAGATATGCATTTCTTTTTTTTGTTTGTTTGTTTTTAAATTCTACCTTTTTAGTACCTGACATATATCCTAATATGTAGACCTAAAACAGGGCTAAATATGTTTATTTTATAAACTATTATATATATATATATATATATATATATATATGATATTAGTGAGGATTCTCTAGAGGAACAGAATTGATATAATGTACGTATTTGTGCAGAGCAGGAGTGAATTCTCTCCTTTAGAGCAGTCTTCCAATGAAATCAGAAGGTAGTTATAATATAGCAGTATTGCCATTACAGCACCTGTCACATATCTTGGCTGCAGGGTCAGTATTGTAGCACACAGGCTCCAAACCTGGGTAAGACCATTGTTATCTTTTCTCTCTCAGCAATATTCAAATCACCATTTTATTCAAGCAAAAAAAAAGCTATAGTGATCTCAGTTCTTTGCAAAAACCTCATAGCTAAAGAAAATTCGAACTGATTCGTGATAATGATATTAAATAATCAAACAAATAGTTGAAAGAATAAGTATATAGTCCAAATATAAGGTAAATAATTATCCTTAACAAACTCAATAAAATAGGTAGAGAAATTTAAGTAACACAAAGATAATTAGATTCAGATATAGATATTAGGTAAAAATGTGACGAAATCAGATTTTTGAACGTGTCAAATAGGGGATAAAGAAGATAAGTTTTCAACAGATATTTAATCTTTAGAATTTAACTTAATGTCACATACACTGGAGTTCCGGGAGTGAAACTAATGTTGTAACTAAATGGTATAATGTCTGTTTCAACCGAAAGTTTACATTCCAACACTATTATTTGGGAAATGCTAGAAGAAAGAAAACAGCTAGCATTACTTAATTGTACAATAAATCTGAGGAATCTGTCATCATATATATATATATATATATATATAATGACACACATGGCTGCAATATTGAGCTGTGTAAATACATACTACACACAGATGGGAAAATGAGAGGTGATGTGTAGTAAGCCTCATCGCTCCTTTATGGTACATTTGAAGCAAACAGTTGCTTCAAGATTCTACCACCTTCTCTCTCTCTCTCTCTCTCTCTCTCTCTCTCTCTCTCTCTCTTTCTCACTCTTTTCTTTTTCTTTCTCACTCTTTTCTTTTTCTTTCTTTCTTCTTCTTTTTTTCTTTTTTGGCCATGATGGAATCCAGCATCAAGTGTGAAAGAAAGAAAAAAAAAAAAAAAACAAAAACAAAAACAAAAAAAACCTCCTTTCCTTAATTTGCTTTTTTCAGAGCATGTTGTCATAGAAACTAGAAAGACAAGATAATGTCTAATAAAAGATAGATAAGATGCTGTAAAAATCATAATAAATGATTTACATATTTCAAAGATTAAAACTACTCTAAATAATAAAAATGTAACATTGGTTTAAGAATATTTTAAACATATGACTTCTCCCAAGACTTCTTTGTTGTTTCCTGTGAAGACAAAGGTTACTTGTTCCCAGTACTGAGTGGAGTTGGTTGAAACTGACAAAAAAAAAAAAACTATTTAATTTATACAGAAATAACAACCATGACAAGACAGTCACCAAGTGGACATCAGACCTTAGCACAAAGCTAATAACGAGGTAAAATAGCATTCTTATAAGGAGATATATGCATGAATAAAATCATAGATAAGTAATGACCACCTAATAAATGGAAATTCAGATATTGGTGTCTCTGAACGGAAGAATGGGTAAGTTGATGTTCCCATCATAAAAAATAGACAAATTGAGATATGCAAAGCCAAAGCTGAATATGTGAAGATATATGAGTATCCATCATGACTGAGTAGAAAAGAATTTTGTAAACAGGACCACAAAGCTAAAAGTCTTCCACTAAATTTTATTTCATTAAGATCTGAAATAACCATTAAGCAAAACATACAATACAGAACTCTAAACATTTAATTGAAAATACTTACCTATAAATTATTCGTGTATATATAATAATCTGTAGAATGTGAAAAAGTAAGAGTATATATAAGCAAGTTATGTAAAAATTGAAGTAATAATATAACTTCTAAACTTTTTACAATACTGTAATTCCTTTGGGTACTATCAATTGATATCTTGTACATAATCAAATCAAATAACAAGTGACTTGAAAGTAAGTATTTCATAGTTTAGGATATGTCAGGCACACTATGCTCTCTTTGATAGATCCACATTTTTCCCACACAATAGGAAAAATGCTCAGAAACAAATTTCTCCCATTGTGCATTTTTATTATGGGTCTAAGTTACCTGGTTCCTAATTTGGTTATTTACGCATAACTTCAAGGCAATGTGCTAATCTTTTGTGGACACTTCCTTGTGAGATTAAAGTTCTAAGACTAAGCATGGGAGCTGATGTACATACATATTGGGAAAATGAAATGGGGAGAAGCAGGAACAGGACTGACACTAGATTCCGATCTTTAAAATCAAGTGTCCCAGTTCCAGAATGAGTCAGCTGGATGCAACTAATTTCCTAAAGAATATTCTAATCTGAATACAGCTTTAAGGAAAGAAAAAATATCCATAATCCATATATAATTTCTCTGGATACTGTGATTGGTTTTTTTTTTGAGAGTAAATATTTTGATTTACAGAAAACTACTAACAGCACTACCCCCAAACAAGTCAAGTTGAACAAAATCACAATTTATTTTTTAAAATTAGGCAATCTGGTTCTGAATGGAACAGTCATATGGCTAACATTCAACCATTATAAATATCAAAAGTTCAAATATCAAAAATTCAAAAGTATTCTAGGTTTTGATTGAATATAGAAAATGCTTTTTTGAAAATAAAATATGTGATACAAGAATAAAACAAATTTTTTGAATGGACTCCTAATAGGTCAAACTATTTGAAGATTATGGGACTTTCATTAGAATGAAGTCAAAAGAGACAGCAAGGAATGGGTTATAGAGAGCATGAAGATCTCATGCCCTCGTTGAGTTGAATGGGAGAAACTGGAAGAAAAAGGTAGCCTCACCCCTTTTGACCCAAGAGATGAATGGACGTGTAACCCTGGACTCAGTGGCAGCCTAGAGCAAGAAAGTTGGTTTAATAAGACTAGATTTGAATCTTGCCTCTGCCTTTTGCCCTAAGATTTGGGGCAAAATTTAATATAAAATTTATTAACTATATAACATATTAAATATAAACTATTTTTTACGTTCACTCCATTAGATATCAAGACGATTGGTGATATTATCACATAAATTTGCTGCATCAATGGACTATTATACACATGTGATTTAGTACAGGGAATGGTCCATGGTGACTCCTCAGTAAATGGATCTTCTCCAATAAATTTCCTAGATCCTTGCTGAGATCAAAGAAAGCTTAAGACCTCTTTATAGAGGTAATGGTTTTATTGGCAAATGTGGAGTTCTGATCTCACAGTTCCCAGACCATGGATAACTAAACCTAAGAAAAATGAAATATTGAAAGTACTTTCTGCTTAATCAAACTGTGTTTGCTCAACCAATGCAGTAATTGGTTGCTGTGAAGTTTTTTTTTTTCCAAAAGAACAGTGACTAACTGGCATGAAAACTGATGGCTTAGTGACAGACTTTAGACTACCTCAATGTAGAGAAGCTTCTGAGTCTCCCATTGTGTTTTCAACCCCAACAGGTTAAGAGTAGCTGCTCTGCTCAGGCATAACTTCTTTCCGTTGACACCATTTACTGTGTGAAATACAGTTTCTTCCTTCATCAATGGGATGTTGATGCTCACTCCATGAGATTATTCAGTGTGTTAATTAAAATGAGGACTCTACATCACTCAACATGGTTCTAGGGACATAGGGATTGCTCACTGAATGTTGGTCATCATCGTCAAAATGGCTAACATTCAGATCCTGGTTCACAAAAATCATGCACATGATCATTCATAAATTGATGACGAAGAAAATTACATCAAAATCATTTTCTATGACGCCCCCTTGTCTATGTTACAGCAGCTTTTAAAAGTTCAATAAATGAAGCAAATTTCCCACATGGGTTTAATTGTGAAATTAGGCTCCATAGTACCCACAGCAACAAAATATATTACATTTTTATTTGCCCCCAAACAACACACCTCTACTTTCTTTCCCTATTCTCTTTCAAAGAAGAATAACATATTCAGGTTTATGTATATGTTCAGAGCCCGTTAGGAGTCTTTAATCTCGTTTTGAAGCGTTGTAGAAAGTAATGAGATCCCCAAAGTAGGCCTGAAGGGCCTCTAAATAACCAGAAAGGAATAGCTAATCTCGTACAACCAAGCCTTGTAAAAAAGCAATTTGTTAGTTAATGATATAAATACAGCATCCTCACTTGAGGATATGTGTCATAAAACAAAATCACCTTCCACATACATACGAAAACCATACAGAGACCAAACCGGAGTTAGTGGACTCAGCCCTGTATGATGCATCATCCTTAATAGTGTTGTTGAAATTATTTTTTAAAAAATGGAAAAGGAAAGTAAGGAGAAAAATCTCATTAGCACCTTATCTCATGGAGCACTTAAAGGTAATCAGCAAAGGAAGGGGGTCTCACAGTGCAATTAGTGGCTGTTAAATTTAGACAAAATTAGAGGGGCTATTCTCTACCAGGTTCCCAGTCAACTGTGAATCACTGGGCTGAGCTTTTTGAGGGCTGCTTCATTAAAGAGCAATCACAGCAGGCGTGGTTTTGCAAGTTACCATAAGAGGCAGCATGTTTCATGCTTCCAGTCAAGACAGTGGGGCTCTAAAGGGCTGCTTCCCAAGTCTGCACACATATTGGAATTTTTTTATTTACCCCTGAACTCCTGCAGGACTCAGTTTCTGACACATTAAATATTTGTATCACACTTTGTACCTGGTTTATATTTTGTTCTTGCCTCACATTAGATACTGAATTGTTTCCACACATTTTATTTCTAAGGTAACCTAAAATCGCTTCTTTACACTATGAAAGCATTCTAGTGACAGTGTAACATCACCTATTTTAAAGACAGCAGCACCTGAACTCTCCATCTAATTTATCTGTGTATCATTTATCTATGTATCACTCTACAAGCATTTATCTGAACATCACCAGTGTATGTGTTACAACTGATATTCAAATTATGCATAAACCCATTTTATTAAAAACTAACTAGACCTAATGTAGAATATTCTAAATTCATAAAAAAGCCTAACTAAAATAAAGTAAAATATTGGGCTTGGTTCTCTAAAACCCTTTCCTCCATTTCACTATTCTCCTGACTCTTTATTTTTTAATACATGAATACAAAAATTTCCTTAGTCTATATTCGTATTCATTCTCTCTTTTCTCTGTCTCTCTCTCTCCCTCCCTCCCTCCCTTCCTCCCTCCCTTCCTCCCTTCCTCCCTTCCTCCCTTCTTCCCTCCCTTCTTCCCTCCCATTCTATGTGTTGAAATGATTTTTCTTTCTCCTTCTGTCCTCCTTTTCCTCTTCCTCCTTCTTTTGCTTTGGAAACTAAGTCTTCTGGCATAGAAGCCTGTTCATGAACTTGGGATGTTTCTGCCTCAGCCTCCCAAATTCTTGGAATAACAGACATGCACCACATGCTCTGCCTGTCCTCAAATGTAACACCACATGATGAGTTTTCATCCCAAGATAAATGTTCAATTATATATATATATATATATATAAATTATATATATATATGAATTAATGTTTGAAATTATACAAATTGGGTGCATTAATATGGAGAAAATTGCTTCAAAACACCTAAAAAACATGATTATACATCTGAAGATCATGATTGATGTTTTGCTATTTCATTACAGCTTTGCATATGTTCCTTGCAAAGAGGTAAGGCCACTCCTGGGAGGCCACGAGGCTGTTTCTGGTTACTAGTGAAACTGACTAGAGTCAAAAGCATTGGCTCTACAAGAACAGAAATGATGAGATGGGATGAGAACCATGGGAACATGAATGCTTGTGAAAAAAGGGTCCTGAGGCCTAAGCCTACCTGAAGACTCCAGGACATCTAATGTTCTGTTCAAAATAAAATAAAATAAAATCGACACTAAAATAAGAGTGCAAATTATTCATCCACCCCCAGCATTGGCATGGCAACTTCTGTCCTATATTATAAATTGGAACTGTCAGGTTATACTCTGTTAGGAAAGATATATTGAACACGTTTGCAAAAAAAAAAAAAAGTCTAAACTAAATATTTGTGTATTGTAACAAGAACAAACAGAACCTGGGTAATTAGGGTGCTACAAAAATAGATGGCAACTGAGAAGCAAATTTTGGGATCTTCATGGATGACTGAATATGCAGGACTGAGATAACTGACTTTCAAATTGGCTATCAATAGAATGAATATCATTAATACTAAACTAGAAGAAGAGCTGAAACATTGAATCATTGAAATATGATAACAGAATACCTTTAATTTAAAGTTTATGCTCACAGGGTAAAACATGAAGAGAAAACCAAAAGGGATTCAAATATTGTGGAGAAGAAAAAGGGAAGAAGAGGAGGAAGAGGAGGACGAGGGGGAGGACTAAAACAACCACCATCACCATTGAAAGTACAACAGGTGTTAGAAGGGTCAGGTATGACTCTAAATGCTGTCAAGAGATTCCCAGATCCAAGGTTGAGCTGGCTTTTAGGGTGGAGAAAATGAACAGTACAGTAAGAGAAAAAATAAATTAAGCAAATATTGAACTGATATCAACAGGCAGAGTCTGGACTTTATCTTTGTAAAAAAGTGTTGAGAATCTGAATTTATCTTTTTAAAGTTTCACACCACTTACCAAAAAGTGTTGCCCCCTTGATTTGATATGTGATCCATGTTGTGCAGTACATGCACACACACGCAGTCACACGCACATACACACAGTCGCGCGCACACACACAAGCCAGTGTGGATTTATTCATGAATCTCTCTTCTACTTCATTTGTCATTAGTCCATTCCTGATCAAGTAGAACTCTGTACTAATTATGAGACTATCTAGTAAACTCCGACATCATTTTAGTAAGCTATCACCCATTGGAACACTTTTTTTTTTTTGGTCTGTCAATGATTTCTTGCTTCTCCTTGTACATTCATTTTTGCACATGAACTTTTAATATCAGCTTACTTATATCCATTAAGAAAGGCTGTTGACATTTTTATGATTTGAATTTTACTAAATAAGGTAATTGGTTTCACGAGGAACTAGTATTATATTAATGGTGAGGGAAAATGTTCATCCACCTGTTCCAATCTGATACTGCATTGTTCAGGAGTTTTCCTTTGACAGACTTTGCACTTTTTTATCCTTCTTACTACAAATGGGGTTTAGTCATATGCCTGAAAACTGTTCACTTAGAAGCCCATTTATTTTATTCTTTCCATATCCTGTTATATTTCTGAATTACTTTATCTACCTATTTCATAATTCAAATCAGCATCATATTTATTGGCTTATCACATATTTATCATTTCATTAAATTTTGTATATTGATTTTCCTACTTTCAAAGATTTCTCATTCAAGTTGTTTGGGTTTTTTTTCTGCATTATTTTGGGATAGTGTTGGAAAGGAAATGAAGATAATGAAACGGGAGGAATCATATTTACTGGTTCTTTTCTGTAAGACGTTTGAACAAGATTATCTTTTTTTTTCTTCTGCTTCCTTCCCTTTCCTGGGTATAAGGTAACTGATAATTTACCATGTGCTGTATAGATATACTACCTTCTTACAAATAAACTCCAGTTTTGTTTGTGTTTGTGAGAGGACATGTCAGACTTTACAGCTATTGGGGGAATAAGCAAGAACTGGGAAGCCTTTGGCTTCAATCCACAGGTGTGTTTTCTGCTTCATCAACAACTGGAAAACAAAACAAAACAAAAACACATGTTGTGTTCTTTCCTATCATTATTTTTCCTACAGCTGTCCCTGTCCAAAACTGCCATTTATGGAATCACTTATCATTTAAACCTCCTTCCCTAGAACCAGCTCTCTGACTTACAAGACAGGATGCTTTGCAGAGACATTAGATACCCTATTTCTGTTAGTAGATAGGAAACAATTTTGAACTAAAGTCCATGTAACTATCACCTTGGATAGTTCTAGTTTTCCTGAAAGACTCACATGATGCAGGAGGGAATGCATGCTAGGACTTGATGTTGTTTCCTCATCTCTTTGTTTTTGTTTCCTATTTTCTTTTAATGATTTTTTTTTTTATTTTAAAGAAAAACTAGGTCAGAGCTCCTAGATAATTTATATCTTGGTATGAACACAGATGAATTTGTTTCTGCCTCAGACACAGCCTTCTTTTCCTCATATGCTTAAAAGCTGAAATGGGAATGTTCCATTCTATCCAGGCTGCTAGCTGGGAAGATCTCAGCTCTTCAGAGTGGCCCAGTGTAAGACAGCAAATGATCAATGGAAGTATGCTCGGTGATCTCCTGTTCATTATTGGAGAAGTTCACTTTTTTTTTCTCCTTCTAGCTATAGTCCTCTTTGGCAAGGAATAAATCATATAGTACACATAGTTCTTCTAACAAAGACCAAACAAACAGAAACATCACAACCTTGGGCAGAGGTTCAGTGACTGACTTTTTAAAGTTTAAGATAGACTGGCCTGCTAGTGCCCAGCCGGAGAGGTGTTATCTGCCCCCGGCCATCAGCTCTCATTCCCCGACTTCCTCACCCTGACCTCCGTTTTCAGGGCCCTCTCGATCTCCTGGGCCACATCTGCACGTCCATTCTCAGGGACTTGCATCCACATGGAAACAGCAGCAACCACCTGGGAACAGCAGCATGCTCCAGGACTCATCTTCAGGGTCAGACCCATTTTCAGGTCCCCTTCTCCACCTACAACCCCAGAGATGAGCAGCCATCACAGACTACCAGTTCTCCCTGTATCCTCCAAGGCCTGCTACCACCCAGGAAATCCGGAGGACTGCTACCATCCCAGACACCAGCTATGCCTACAAACGTAGAGGCCAGTTACCATCAGGCACCACCGTGTTTGCTAACACTGGGGACAACTGAATGGCAAGAAGTCAGTGTAAACACGCCAGCAACAAAGCATAGGGCCATATAGCACCACCAGAACCCAGCTATCTTAGTTCAGCAAGCCCTGGATATCCTAATATAACTGAAGCACAAGAAAATGATCCTAAAGCTGATATTATGAAAATGATGGAGGCTTTGAAAGAGAAAAACAAATCCCCCAAAGAAAAACAGGAAATTACAATCAAATAAGTGAAGGAATTGAATAAATCCAATAAAGAGATACAGGAAAACACAATCAAATGGGACAGAGATGGAAATGAATAAAACTGTTCAAGACCTGAAACTGGAAATAGAAACAATAAAGAAAACATAATCTGAGGAAATACTGGAGATGGAATACCTAGGAAGAGAACAGGAACTATAGACAAAAGTGTCACCAACAGAATAAAAGAGATGGAAGAAAGAATCTCAAGTGTCGAAGATACAACTGAAGAAATAGATACATCAGTCAAAGAAAATAACAGATCTAAAAAGTTTCTGACATAAAACATCAAAGAACTCCGGGACACTATAAAAAGACTAAACATCAGAATAATAGGAATATGAGAAGACTCCCAGCAATAAGGCCCAGAAAATATTTTCAACAAAATCATAGAAGGAAGCTTTCCCAACCCATAGAAAGAGATGCCTGTAAATATAAAACATGCTTACAGAACATCAAATAGATTGGACCTGAAAAGAAAATCCTCTTGCCACATAGTAATCATATCATAAAATATAGAGAAAAAGAAAGAATACCGAAAGCTGCAAGAGAAAAAGGCCAAGGCACATATAAAGGCAGACCTATCAGAATTACACCTAACTTCTCAACAGAGACTCTAAAAGCAAGAAGTGCATGGGCAAGATTGGGCCCATTATGGTGGAATGGATACAGAAATTGTGGTGCATTTACACAATGGAATACTACTCAGCTATTTAAAACAAGGAAATCATGACATTTGCAGGCAAATGGCAAATGGTGGGAACTAAAAAAAATCATCCTGAGTGAGGTATCCCAGAAGCAGAAAGACACACATGGTATATACCCACTTATAAGTGGATATTAGACATATAAAATAGGATAAACATACTAAAAGCCATAGTCCTAAAGAAACTAAACAACCATAGGGAAGATGCTCAATTTTCATTCAGAATGGAAAATGGGATAAACATTGGAAGCGGGAGAAAACAGGGAACAGGACAGGAGCCCACCACAGAGGGCCTTTGAAAAACACTACCCAGCAGGATATCAAAGCAGATGCTGAGACTCATAGCCAAACTATGGGCAGAGTGCAGGAAATCTTATAAAAGAAGGGGGATATAGAAAGAACTGAAGAGGACAGAAGCTTCTCAAGAAGACCAAGAGATCCAAAATATCTGGGCTCAGGGAGCCTTGCAGAGACCGATCCTCCAACATAGTCCATGCACGGGGAGAATCTGCAGCTCAGATGTAGCTCATGGCAGCTCAGTTTCCAAGTAGGTTCTCTAGTAAATGAAGGAGAGGCTGTCTATGGCATGACCTGAGTGGCTGGCTCTCTGAACACTTTCCCCTGGGGTTATAGCCTTGCCAGGCCACGGAGGAAGACAATGTGCTCAGTCCTGGTAAGACATGATAAGTTAGGATCAGATAGAAGGGGAGAAGGACTGCCCCATCAGTGGACTAAGGAGAGGGCATAGGGTGAGGATATATAGAGAGCGTGGAACTGGGAGGAGATGAAGGAGGGGGTACAGCTGGGATACAAGTGAATTAATTGTAATAAATAATAAATAAAAAGCATGGGCAGATCTTATAGACTCTAAGAGACCACAGATGTTGGCCCCAACTACTATACCCAGAAAAATCTTTTAATCACAGTAAATGAAGAAAACAAAACATTTCAAGACAAAAACAAATTTAAACCATTTATGCCACAAATCCAGCCCTACAAAAAATACTGGGAGGAAAACTCCAACACGTGAAGATTGAGTACACCCAGGAAAACACAGGAAATAAATAATCCCACATCAGCAAAACCAAAAGAAGGGAAGAACAAACGCACATACACTCTACCACCACCAACATCAAAATAACAGGAATTAACACTGACCGGTCACTAATGTGACCAACAGCGGTGCTCTCAATTCACCAATTAACAGACACAGACTAACAGAAGGGATGTGAACACAGGACTCATCTATCTGCATAAAGAAAACATTCCCAGCAATAAAGATAGACATTATCTCTGAGTAAAGGAATGAAAAAGATTTTCCAATCAAATGGACCCAAGAAGCAAGCGGGAGTAGCCGTTCTAGTACATAATAAAATAGACCTTCAAACAAAATTAATCAAAAGAGATGGGAAAGGACATCTCATATTCATCAAAGAAAAAATCCACCAAGATGACATCTCAATTCTGAGCATCAATGTCCCCAATGCAAGGGCACACACATTTGCAAAAGGAAACACTAGCAAAATTTAAACCACACATCAAATACCACACATTAATAATAGGAGACTTCAGCATGCAACTCTTACCATTGAGCAGATCATCAAGACAGAAATTAGACAGAGAAATAATGAAACTAACAGATGTCATGGATCAAATGGACCTAAAAGATATCTACAGAACTTTTAACATAAACACAAAAGAATATACATTCTTCTCTGTACCTCATGGAACCTTTCTCCAAAATAGATCATATACTTGGCCACACGGCAAGACACAACAGATATAAGAAAATTGAAATAACCCCTTGCACCTTATCCAACCAGCATGGATTAAAGATCGATATCAGATTGACAAGATGGCAGTGCCAAGAGAACACTGTGTCTGAGGAGCAGGACAACATTTTCCATACAGCGACCAAGAGACTGAACTTTGGCCCTAAAACAACAGCAATCATGTTTCCCAGGTGAGATAAAACCCCCACGATGTGGGAATCAGTCGGGACTACTCTCAGGTCACCCAGCCAGAACCCAGAAGAGATCCAGGGTCTCACAGGCACTAGGTCGCCAGACCAGAGCCACAGACCTGCGTGTACTGATCACCTTTCCAAGCTGAATGGTGGGCACAAATACACCAGAGACTAGGAGTCCCTGTCACAAGGAAAACACACAGGGAAGGAAGGAAGGAAGACTGGCCACGGGTCACTCAGTCTTTCCCTGGAAAAGGTCTCTCAGAATGGCAGGTACAAGCCGCCATCAATGAACTCTCTGCAAGCACAGAGACTTGCTATGTGACGAGCTCCCCAGCACAAAGAGAGCTGTGCGCCCCAGGGCAACAGAGACTGGGAGTCCCTGTCAGGAGTAAACTCCACAGGAAGGAAGGAAACAGGGACGCGAATTACATCATCCAGTATATCCCTGGAAAAGGTCCCACAGACTGGCAGGTGCATGCACTGCCAGCTCAGAGACCAGCTCTGTACTAACTATTCTTCACAGATAGAACTGTGTGCCCCAGGGCACCAGAGACTCAGAGTCCCTGTCTGGAGAAATCCTCACAGGTAACAAAGCAAAGGGGACAGATTTATGCAGCCCAGTATATCCTTGGAAAAGGTCCTGCAGACCAGCCCAACCCAGGGACCTGCTGTGCAACAGATAGCCTGCTGCTACCAGGAGAGCAGTACCCACCCTCCACAGATTACCGCTTGGGACCTGGGGCACAGAGCCCCAACCTCAGACCTACAAAAAGCTGGGATCCCTGAGATCAACTCCCAGATACTGCTCCAAGGGGCAACCAGTTATCCCTAACAAAACTGACCAAACCACAGGACACCAAGGTTACTGCAGCAGCTCACTAAATTCATAGCAAAAAATCCAGAAGCAGGGCAGCTATCTCCAGGATTTCTCCAGGTGAGAGGAGAGCCCTCTCAACTAATAAGAACCACAGGTACCACTCAGATCTCTATGCCTGAGGTGAGCTGTGGCAACTCCTGAAAAACACCGGCCATACAGTGACCATACCAAAAAAGCTGAAGAGGCTTCCTACAGGTAAAATCCATCTTCCTGCCAAGGGGATTCTCTCCACCACAGGATTCCAGGAACCATCAGAAACTAACTCCAAACACCTAAGATAGCCCGATGAGTAGAGGCCAACAAAAATGCTCAACCAACAAAAGACAGAGCTACATGGCATCTTCAGAAGCCAGTTATCCAGGGGCAAGTAGCCCTGGACAGCCCAGCAAAATTGAAATTCAAGAAGATGACCTAACATGTATCCTCATGAGGAGGATAACAGAGGAAACAAATAAAATGCATAAAGACTTAGAAGAAGATAAACTCAAACAAATTATGGCCATCCATAAAGAAATATGAGAAGAGAAAGAAAAACAGATTATGGCCATCTGTAAAGAAATACAGGAAATTGCAGCCAAACAGTTTGTGGCCTTTAGAGAGGAAATGCTTAAATCACTGGAAGAAATAAAAGAAACAGAGGATTGTTCAAAAAAACAGCTGAAGGAACTGAAGGAAAAACAGAAAAATACAGTCAGACAGGTGAAGGAAATCAACAAAATGCCTCAAGATCTGAAGATAGAATTGGAAAAATTAAAGAAAACACAAATGGAGGAAATTAGCAAGAGAAAGAATTTAAGGAAGAAAACAGGAACTACAGAGGTAAGCATAACCAATAGACTACAAGAGATGGAAGAAAGAATCTCAGTTGTAGAAGATATAATGGAAAAAATCGATGTATCTGTCAAAGAAAATGTTAAATCTAAAAAATTCCTGACACAGACCATCCAAGAAATTCAAGACAACATAAAGAGACAAAACCTAAGAATAATAGGAATAGAGGAAAAAGAAGATTCCCTCCTCTAAGCCCAGAAAATATTTTCAACAAAATCACTGAAGAAAATTTCCCCAACTTAAAGGAGAGGCCAATAAGAATACAAAGAGGCTTCAGTTTAGTGCAGGGTGATAAGTATGAATCTCTTTGCATTTTTCTGCATGTAGACATCCAGTTAGACCAGCAAAATTTGTTGAAGATGTGATCTTTTTTCCATTGCATGGTTTTGGCATCTTTGTCAAAGATCACGTGTCGATAGTGTGTGGGTTTATTTCTGGGTCTTCTGTTTGGTTCCACTGATCCACTATTCTGTTTCTATGCCAGTACCATGCAGTTTTTAGAACTGTTGCTCTATAGTACAGCTTAAGATCAGGGATGGAGATACCTCCTGAAGATCTTTTTTGCAGAGGATTGTTTTAGCAATTCTGGGTTTCTTGTTTTTCCATATGAAGTTGAGAATTTTTATTTTCAGGTCTGTAAAGAACTGTGTTGGTAATTTTATGGGAATACCCATGAATTCATTGGCACATGAAACAACTTCCTGAACAGAACACCAACAGCACAGGCTCTAAGAGCAATAATCAATAAATGGGACCTCATAAAACTGAAAAGCTTCTGCAAAGCAAAGGACACAGTCATCAAAACAAAACGACTGCCTACAGATTGGGAAAGAATCTTCACCAACGCTATCTGACAGAGGACTAATATCCAGTATATATTAAAAACTCAAAAAGCTGAAAAGCAGCAAACCAAGTAATCCAATTAAAAAATTGGATTACAGAGCTAAACAGAGAACTCTCTGTAGAGGAATATCGAATGTCAGAGAAACACTTACAGAAATACTCAATGTCCTTAGTCATTGGGGAAATGCAAATCAAAAGGACCCTGAGATTTCACCTTACACCCATCAGAATGGCCAAGATCAAAAACTCAAGTGACAACACATGTTGGAGAGGTTGTGTAGAAAGGGGAACCCTCCTCCACTGCTGGTGGGAATGTAAACTTGTACAACCACTCTGTAAATCAATCTGGCACTTGCTCAGAGAACTAGGAATAGTGCTTCCTCAAGATCCAGCCATACCACTCCTAGGCATATATCCAAAAGAGGCTCAAGTATACAATAAGTACATTTACTCAACCATGTTTGTAGCAGCCTTATTTGTAATAATCAGAAGCTTGAAACAGCCCAGATCTCCCTCAACTGAAGAATGGATGCAGAAATTGTCTACACAATGGAGTATTACTCTACAATGAAAAATAAGGAAATCATGAAATTTGCAGGTAAATGGTGGGACCTGGAAAGGATCATCCTGAGTGAGCTGTCCCAGAAGCAGAAAGACACACACGGTATATACTCACTCATATAGACATCTAATATAGGATAAACCTACTAAAATCTGTACATCTAAAGAAACTAATCAAGAGCGAGAATCCTGACTAAAATACTCAATCCCCATCCCGAAAGGCTAAGAGGATGGACACCAGAAGAAGAAGAAAACAGGAAACAACCTAGGAACCTGCTACAGAGGGCCTCTGAAAGCCTCTGCCCTGCATACTATCAAAGCAGATGCTGAGACTTATGGCCAACTGTTGGGCAGAGTGCATGGAATTTTATGTAAGAAGTGGGAAATAGGAAGATATGGAGAGGACAGGAAGGAGAGCAACAGAACCAAAAAATTTGAACATAGGTGTCTTCCCAGAGACTCATACTCCAACCAAGTATGAGTTAACATGGAGATAACCTAGAACCTTTGCACAGATGTAGCCCATGGCAGTTTAGTATCCAAGTGGGTTACATAGTAAGGGGAAGAGGGATTGCCTCAGACATAATCTGATTGGCCTGCTCTTTCATCACCTCCCCCTGAGGAGGGAGCAGCCTTACTAGGCCACAGAAGACGACAATGCAGCCAGTCTTTATGAGATCTGATAGACTAAGACCAGAAGGAAGGAGAGAAGGACCTCCCCTATCAGTAGACTTGGGGAGGGGCATGCCTGAAGATGGGGGAGGGAAGGTGGGATTGGGAGGGGAGGAGGGAGCAGTTTATGGGGGGATAGAAAGTGAATAAAGGGCAATTAATAAAAGTTTTAAAAAAAGAAAAAAACGATAGATATCAACACCAGAAACAAGAATGTATGTGAAAACAGGACCCATCTACCTAATGCATAAAGGAAACATATCTCAGCAATAAGGATAGATATACCATTCAGCGAAAATGGACTGAAAAAGATTTTCCAATCAAACTCATAAAAACTCTCTACTCAGTAACCACTGGGTCAACAAAGATAGAAAGATATTAAGGCCTATCCAGATTTTAATGAAAATGAAGGCACAACATATACAAACTTACGTGACACAATGAAAGCAGTGCCAAGGGGATAGTTCACAGCACTAAGTGCTTTCATAAAGAAAGTGGAGAGTTCTTATACTACCAACTTAAAAGCATGCCTAAAAATCCATGAACAAAAAGAAACAAACACACCCAATAGTAATAGACAGCAGGAAAAAGTCAAACTCAGGGCAAATATCAGTAACTTAGACAAAAAGAGAACAACATCAATGAAATCAATGAAACCAAGAGCTGGTTCTTTGAGAAAATCTTCAAGATAGACAAACTTCTAGACAAGGTAACTGAAAGGCAGAGATACTCTATCCAAATCAACAAAATCAGAAATGAAAAGGTGGACATATCAACATACTCTGAGGAAATCCAAAGAATCATTAGGTCTTATTGCAAAAGCCAGTATTCCTCAAAATTCAAAAAAAAATCTAAAGGAAATGGGAGATTTTCTTGAAAGATTTTACCCACCAAAATTAAATCAAGATCAGGTAAACTGTTTCAACAGCCATTTAACCCCTAAAGAAATAGCAGACATCAGAAATCTTCCAACCAAAAAAAACAAAAACAAAGCTTTTATTCCCCAAATTAAATATATATAAGTATATATTTAAAATATATAAATATATGCTTACATTTTGTATTCAGTATAAATTTCTGTATTACAGACTTATTTTTTACATTTATGTGTATGTTTTGCCTCCATGTATGTATGTGCATCATGTGTGCAGTCTTTATGGAGGCCAGGTGAAGGCACGAGAAACACTACAGCGAGAGCTGGTAGCTACCATCTGGGTGCTGGGCACCAAGCCTAGGCCGTCTGCAAGCGCAGCAAGAGGTCTTCGCTCCTGAGCATCTCCTTAGTCCAGCTGCAAACTGCACATTTTGAAGCTAATTTTACTACTGTCTTTCAAGACTAACATGTCTTTAACCTGTTAGAGTTCATTTGAGTCAGTATGGTTTCAGTTCATGTTACACACAGCATACTATCCACTGCTTGCTTCACATGTGACACATGTTGGAACATATGTGACATTTCCAACTGTCCACTTCATACCCCAACATGGGAAATTATATTGGTGACTTACCTTAACATCTGTCATTTTAATTATACCACGTTTTCCCTTTTACTATGTGATACAATTCACCTTTTAATCTTGCTTTAACTTTAAATACCCTGTTGTCTTTTTAAAAGAATTAAAAGTAGGAAAAATGATGACATTTATTTACTTGTTCTCCTCATCCTGTCTTATTATACAACTTACCATCTGCTGCCATTAGAGTTCTGCCCCAAGAACATCCTTTAGCACTTCTTGTAGTGCATTTCATTAACAATTAATTCTCTGAACATTTGCTCTTCTCAGGATGTCCTTTTTTCACTCATGATGATTACTGATTATAGTTGTAACTATGACTTTTTTCTCTTGAACAGTTTCTTCTGGCTTCCCTGTCTATAATGAGAGGTCAGACATAATATTCGAATGCTTCTACCCAGGTAAAACATGTATTTATTCCCTTTGCTCCTTTAAGATTTTCTCTTGTTTTCAGCTTTCTTTTGAGACATTATTCTCTAGAGCCTGGTTGCAAACATAACCTTGTAACTTTTCTTATCCCCCAGTTTCCTAGGTATAGCTCTTCCTGTACTTACAATGCCTCAGGATCTGTCTATATGCTTGGGTTTAGACTCTATTAGCCGACTGTTGAAAGCCTCAGGTATTTCCTAAGCTGTAGAGCTAATGTCTGTATTCTGTCTCTTTGTAGAGACTTAGATTTGGACTTTGCAAGGGGTGATCTGCAGGGGGTAGCATTGGCTCTCTCTCTTCAGTTCATTCTTTCTGCTGTCTCACCTGGATGCTCATAGGAAATGGGGGTAGTTTAAGATGGTTTCTCTACTTTGGGGAGGTTGATGTTCTAAGGTCCTTTTAAAATTTTTTTTTTCTCATTATGCTTATGGGCATGTGTCTATATGTTGTAACACACACGTGAGCACAGACACTGTGGAGAAGAGATGTACTGGTTCTTTCTGAAGTTGAAGTAGCAGATGTTGTGAACTGCCTGATTTGGGAACCAAACTTGGCTCTTCTCACAAAGCAGCCTCTATGCATTCTCAACGGCTGAGCAGTCCCTACAGACCCTACAAATTCTTTAGTGATGTTGGTTTTCTAGCATCTGTCCGTCCCAGCGTAAGTGATCACACTTATGTCACTTTACCTGCAGATGGACACCTAAGCTGTTCTGAAAACAACTCATGGAACTTAGGCTAGGGGCACCAGAACACCCTCTCCGTGCATCTCTTTGTCCCTCTATCTTAGACTGCCTCTTCCACAGCCCAACGTAATATAGTATCCTAACCTCTAATAACTGCCTCATAAAACTGTGCACTGTATATATTCTAGACCAATACCGTCATGGTCAAGAAATTGTTGTAGGCTAGTTCTACCTATATCTATATTATAACATAATATATATTATATATTATTAATTCTAATATATATGTCCATTATGTCTTTTGAAAACCCCCATTTCAATTCATTAGCTCACTTTCTGATTTGAAAATTTAAGTTCTTTTTTTTTAACTGTATTTTTCTTTTTAGTTACATTTTGTTAACCCTGTGTCCCCACTGTATCCCACTCCCTCATTCCCTCCCCAACCCCACACTCCCTCCCTGGTCTCCTCCCTGCGCCTTTCCAAGTCCACTGATAGGGAAGGACCTCCTCCCCTTTCATTTGACCCTGTTTTATCAGGTATCTTCAGGGCTGGCTGTAGAGTCCTCCTCTGTGGCCTAACAGGACTGCTCCTCCCCCGGGGGTGGGGGGAGTCAAGGAGCCTGACCTTGAGATCCTGTTAGAGAAAATTTAAGTTCTTGATGCTTAGTTTTTGCAGTTTTTCTACATTCTCTATATTAATTCCATATATAATATATAATTGACTTTTTTCTCCAGTTCTGTAGGCTTGGTCTCAACTCTGCTATTTGTTAACTTATAATGTGCACAAGTTATCAACTTCAAAAAATCCCCTATAGCAACTTTTGGGATCATTCACTGAAGTAATAGAGACCTACTTAGAAAGTCCTTGCCTATACCTGTGCCTTGAATTTCTTTTTAACCTCTGTATAGCCTTAGCTGTCCTGGACTTGCTTTGTAGATCAGGCTGACTTCAAATTCACAGAGATCTGCCTGCCTCTGCCTGTGTCTTCAATTTTTTATGCTATTTTTCTCTAGAAGCTTTGGGTTTTATAGCAAAGTATTTGAGCCATTTGAATTGATTTTAGCACAAGTGAGAGTTATGGACCTAATTTCAATTATCTGTGTATAAAATCTACTTTTCTCAGCACCATCTCCTGAAAAGACTGTGTGTTTTTGAAAATATTTGCCAAAAACAAATTAAGTGGCCTGGCTGAGTGGATTTGTTTTGGGATAATATACCATGTTACATTATTCTTCATGTTTTTGTGCTGGTGGTAAATTGTTATTGTCACTATGACACTGTCATATTATCTGTGGTGAGGTCCTGTGATGCCCTTAGCATTGTGCTCTCTGATTGGTATTCTCTTGATTATTTTTTCATCTGAATTCTAGTACTTTTATCCCAATCTGTAGAGAGGACCCTTGGACTTTTTAAACAGTAATAGTAATATGTTTGTTCCTAGGGCCAATGGCCAGTCTAACTACATTTCTTAGCCTTGATAAAGGTGCTGGATATGGGTGTCAACTTGAGGACCTGGCTTAAATCCAGTGAGGGAATGATGGTATGCATTTTTTTTTTTTTTTTTTTTTTTTATTTTTGCCACTTGGACATCAGTTGGCCTGTCTTGCCTGCTTGATTTAGTTTGCAGTCCTCAAAGCTGGATAAGACTGATGATTGTTTTTGCTCTACAGTAGCATTCATACCACCATAAAAGCTTCTTAGTAGGGATGATGCTTCCAGGTAAGCACGAGCCTCATAACTCTGTGTTCAATGACTCAAGCTTGTGGTGTTTTCAGTAACAGACTCCCACCATCACTTACTGAAGGGACCCAAGATCCTGGATAATAACTCATAACGTTTGAGGATCTGTAAGACCTCAATTGCCAACAATTCCAAAAAAGGTATCTAATTTTTAGCACTGTTATTTTATTTGTTATTCTATGGTGTCTAGTAGGGGCATTGTTGCCACATTATATTAAAACTAAATTTAAACTCCTTTTATTAAGTGTATGCATATATTTTAGGAACATTCTAAAGTAGGAGGTTGCCATGTGATTTTTTAAAATGGTTTTAGTTTATTTAATCATCCCTATAAAACCTCATCCCTCTGCCTTTTCATTTATGTCTCCACTTCAATACTCCATGTATTATTATTCCCTTTTAGTTCTTTGTATGGCCATGTTTATGTACCCCGTTAAATTCCTCCTCCCATGGTCCCTTGCTACTTGCCTGACTTCTAGGGATATATCAAATGGAACATACATATCCAAAGATTCCAATATAATACTAACAAATGAGAGAGGTATTGTCATGAAATCTGTAGACTGCTTTCAATAATACATCCATTGATACTGCCATTTCATAAACTTCGAAGATTTCCAAGTACGTGGCATCTCCTTAAAGGCCTTCTTACATTGTCTTAAAGTTTTCATTTTAAAAGACATTCACCTCCTTGGTTAGATCTAAGTATTTTAAGTATTTTATGAATATATATATATATATATATATATGTATATATATATATAATTTTACAGAATTTCTTTTCTGTATTTAAAAATATGTACATAAAGGCTATTTATAATAAAATGTTTATTTCTCCTTTAGTTATGAAAGATAGTTTTTCTAGATAGTGTATTCTGGGTTGGCATTTGTGGTCTTTCAGAGCTTATAGAACATTATCTAGGCCCTTCTTGCTTTCATCATCCCTACTGAAAGTCAGTTATTGTTCCAACAGGCCTTATTTATATGTGAATTAATTTTTCCCCATTGTAAACATTAATATTCCTTCTTTGTTCTGTACATTTGGAGTTTTGATTATTATATATTATAAAAACTTGTTTTCTGGACTATTTATTTGGTGCTCTGCATGCTTCTTTCTTCTTGATAGACAGTTCTTTCTTTAGATTTTGAAAATTATCTTTTTGATTTTGTTAAATTTTTTTCTTTGTCTTCTGTATATTCATTATTTAGAAGTTAGGTCTTTGCACAGTTTCTGGGGTTCTAGAATCAGATGCCAAATATTGATGCAGGGTGTGTGTGTGTGTGTGTGTGTGTGTGTGTATAGTAGCCTATGATTTTTGTATGTTGATTTTGTATTCTGTTACATTGTTGAAAATTTTATCACATTAAAGAGTATTATGATGAAATTTTAAGGCTCTTTTCCTTTTTTGGTATCACATTTTCTTTTTTCTTTATTTCAATTTATTCACTTTGTATCCCAGCTGTAGTCCCCTTTGTCATCTCCTCCCAGTCCCACCATTCCTCCCTCTTTTCTCCCTATGCCCCTCCCCTAGTCCACTGATAGGGGAGATTCTCCTCTTCTTCTATCTGAACCCAGCCTATCAGGTCTTATCAGGATTTGCTGCATCTTCTTCCTCTGTGGCCTGGTAAGGCTGCAACCCTAGAGGGATTTGATCAAAGAGCTGGCCACTGAGTTCAGGTCAGAGACAGCTTCTGCTCCTGTCACTAGTGAACCCACTTGGACACTGAGCTTCCATTGGCTACATCTGAGCAGGGGTTCTAGGTTATCTCCATGCATTGTCCTCATTTGGAGTATCAGTCTCTGCAAAGGACCCCTGGGCCTAGGTTTTTTGATCTGTTGCTCTCCTTGTGGAGCTCCTGTCTCCTCCAGGTCTTTGTATCTTTCCCTTTTTTCATAAGATTCCCTGCACTCTGGAAATCTCAGGCTCTTTTCAATATAAATTAATGTCACCTGCAAATGGTGATTACTTGATGTCTTCTATCCTTATTTGTATGCCTTTTATTTCCCATATTGCTCTGCATAAGACTCTAAGTATTACATTGAATAAGAATAGAAAGTGGACACCTGGGGGGGCGGAGCCAAGATGGCGACGAGCACACACCATTTCTGAGCGGTGGAATACCGGAACTTCTGAGTTGGTGAATGGAAGGACCTCTAACCCAGGAAAACAACGGTGGAGATTTCTAGACCGACAGGGAACATCACAGGAGGTGAAAACTTTGGTCTCGGGTCACCCGGGGACTTGTTTGGGGAAGGAGAGAAACGGCCCTTTGATCTCGCGACACTCCCCTCCCCCAGACCTCCCTCTACCTCCGCACAGCGGCACAGCTGCCTGGTCTTTCTCAGAGCAGACCTAACTGCCGGAGGTATACAGCCGCTGGGGCAGAGCTCCAAGCCCTTTAGCGGCAGGCAAAGATCAGCAGTACGTGTCCCGGAGTCCCAGATCCGCGCGGCGGCTACACCATCCCCCCAGGGCCATCGCCATCAGTGACGGTACAGCCCGCCCAATCCCACAGTGACAGAGAATA
>REGO01000028.1:8159845-8173699 GCA_010120015.1 Rhombomys opimus | reverse complement strand
GAAATGCTTCATTTTTTTCCCATTTAGTAGATTGCTGAGTATAGGTTTGTCATTTATAGTATTTCTGGTGTTATGTTCTTTTTACTACAAGGTCCTTGAGAATTTTCCAAAAGAAAGATAATGTTATAAAAAACAGTTCTGTATTTATTGATACTATTATATCCTTAAATCATTTATACATTATATATGAGTGTGAATTTATACATTGCATATTTATTAGTGTGTGTATGTTGATCCAATGTTGCGCCTGTTGGAAAAACTCAATTCAATGTGATATACAAACTTCTTAATTGGTTCTTCCAATTAATATTCAAATGTTTTGTGAGAATTTTTGCTTCTAATAACATATAAAAAAGGTTTTGCTAATAAGCACTTACTTTACTTAATAAATTTGCATGAAGTCACTTATTTTATACTTTAAATTAATATATTTTAAAGTAAACAATAATTTATTCACTTTACCTCTGGATTGTAGCCCCCTCCCTTACCTCGTCCTGGTCCTCATACTCCTATCCTTTTCCCCTAATCTGCCTCCACTAGTCCTTGAAAAGGAGAGCTCTCTTCCCTTACCTATCAGCTGACCCCAGCCTATCAAGTCTCATCAGGACTGGCTGCACTCTCTTCCTCTGTGGCCTGAGAAGGTCGCCCCACCAGGCAGAAGTGATCCAAGAACAGTCAGTAGAGTCCATGTCAGAGACAGCCCCTTTACTAGGGAAAACTCAGGAAGTCTGTACTTCCTATCAGCTACATTGAAGGAGGGGACTAGGTCCTCTCCTTCCATGGTTCTTAGTTGGTGCATCAATCTCCTCAGGCCACTTTTGGCCCAGATTTTTTTTTTTAACTCTGTTGGACTTCTATGGTCTTTCTGTCCTATCTGGAACCTTCTCTTCTCCCACTCGTCCAAAAGTCTCCATAAGCTCTACCCAAAGTTTGGCTTTGAGTCTCAACATCTGCTTTGATTTCCTGCTGGGTGGAGTGTTTCAGAGGACATCTGTGGTAGGTTCCCATCCTATTTCCTCTCTTCAGCAATTTCTGGTGTCTATTCTGTTTGTCCTCAGAATGATAATTAAGCATCCTCCCTAGTGTGCCCATTGTGACATAGTTTGCTTTAGGTCTGTGGATTGTAGTATGGTTATCCTGTAATATAGGGCTAACATCTGCTTATAAGTGAGTGCATACCATGCCTGTTTTTCTGGGTCTAGGTTGTCTCACTCAGGATGATCTTTTCCAGATCCACGCATTTGCTGCAAATTTCATGATGTCTTTGTTTTTAATACCCAAATATCATTCCATTTTGTAGATGTACCAGAGTTTCTTTACCTATTCTTTGTTGAGGGATATCTGGGTTGATTTAAGTTTCTGGCTATTACCAATAAAGCCACTATGAACATAGTTGAGCAAATGTCTTTTTTTTTATGATAGAATATCTTTTGGGTATATGCCCAGGAGTGGTACAGCTGAGTCTTGAAGTAGAGCTGTTCCTAGTTTTCTGAGAAAGTGCCAGAGTGATTTCCAGAGTGGTGTACAAGTTTGTACACACACCAGCAATGAAGGATTGTTCCCATATCTCCACAACCTTGCCAGCATGCGCTGTCACTTTTTGATCTTAGCCATTATGATGGGTGTAAGACGGAAACTCAGAATCATTTCTATTTGCATTTCCTGGATGACTAAGGATGTTGAACATTGCTTTAAGTCCTTCTCAGCTATTCAGTATTCCTCTGTTGAGAATTCTCTTTTTAGCTCTGTACTCCATTTTTATTTTTAAAAATTATTATTATTATTTACAACTTATTCCCTTTATATACTAGTTGTAGCTCCCCTCTGCCAGTTCCTGCAGGCACCACCTTCCCACCTCTTCCTCCCGATTCCTCTTCTCTGGTCCACTGATATGGAAAGTCCTCCCGCTCTACTGACTGACCCTAGTCTATAATGTCCCATCAGGACTGCCTGAATACTCTTCCTCAGGCTGGCTTGATAACCCCACCAGGAAAAAGTGATCAAGGAGCAGGCAACTGAGTTCATGTCAGAGACTGTCTCGTCACCCCTTACTAGGGAACACGCATAAAGACTGAGCTATCTATGGAATACATCTGAGCAAGGGTCCTACATAATCTTTATGCAGGGTCTTAGTTGTTGCATCAGTCTCTGAAGTACCCACTGACCCTTCGTTTTTTGGCTTTATTTGTCTCCTGGTGTGGCTTCTGCCCCCTCCTTTATCGCCCTTCTTCCCTAAGACTCCCTGAACTCTGTCCAAAGATTGACTGTGAGTCTCTGCATCTGATTCAATTCCCTATTGGGTAGAGTCTTTTGGAGGACATCTGTGGTAGGCTCCCACCTTTCCCCCTCACCTCTACCTCTTCTAGTGTCTATCCTGTTTTTCCTTCTGAATGCGAATTAAGCTTCTTTCCTAGAGTCCTCCTTGTTTAGCTTCTTTAGGTGTGTCGATTTTACTAAGTTTATGTTACATTGTATGACTAATATCCAGTTATAAGTGAATGTATACCATGTCTGTCTTTCTGTTTCTGGTGTGCCTCATTCAGGATAATCTTTTCTAGTTCTTTTCATTTGTTTGCCTATTTCATGATTTCCTTGTTTTTAATGCTGAGTATTATTCCAGTGTGTATATGTACCACAACTTCTGTACCCATTCCTGGATTGAGGGACATCTAGGTTGTTTCCAGATTCTGGCAATTATGAATAGAACTTCTATAAACATAGTTGAGCCAATGTCCTTTTTGTGTGGTTGAGAATCTTTCTGATATAAGCCCAGGAATGGTATAGCTGAATCTTGAAGTTGCATTGTTCTCAGTTTTCTAAGAAAACACCATATTGACTTCCAAAGTGATTGTAGAAGTTTACATTTCCACCAGAAAAGGAAAAGGGTTCCCCTTTCTCCACATCCTCTCCAGCATGTATTGTCACTTGAGTTTTTGATCTTAGCCATTCTGATGGGTGTGAGGTGGAATCTCAGATTCATTTTGACTTGAATTTTCCTAATAATGAAGGACACTGAGCATTTCTTTATGTGTTTCTTGGCCATTCGATATTCCTTTGTTGAGAATTCTTTGTTTAACTCTGTACCCCATTTTTAATTGGATTATTTATTTTTTGGTGTTTAATATCTTGAGTTCTTTAAATATTCTGGATAAGTGCCCTCTGTCAGATGTAGGTGTGCTTGGAAGATCTTCGAGTCTGTAGCCTGTTGTTTTGTTCTGTTGACAGTGTCCTTCATTTTAAAGAAGCTTTTCAGTATCATAAGGTTCCATTCATTGGCTGGTGATCTTAGAGCCTGTGGCTGGATACAAAATTAACTCAAAAAATGTCATTAGCCTTCCTGCATACAAAAGACAAAAGGGGTGAGAAAAAAATTAGGGAAATAACACCCTTCACAATAGCCTCAAATAACATAAAGTAGCTTGGTGTAATTCTAGCCAAGTAAGTAAAAGACTTGTGTGATAAAAACTTCAAGACTCTGAAGAAAGTAATTAAAGGTATCAAAAGATGGAAAGATCTCCCATGCTCATGGATTGGTAATATTAACATAATAAAAATGGCCATCCTGCCAAAAGCAATCTACAGATTCAATGCAACTCCCATCAAATATCAACACAATTCTTTACAGACCTTGAAAGAACAATTCTTAACTTCATATGGAAAAAGAAAAACCCAGAATAATTAAAAATATCCTGTGAAATAAAAGAATTTCTGGCGGTATCTCCATCCCAGATCTCAAGTTGTACTATAAAGCAATAGTAAGAAAAATATCAGGGTACTGGCATAGAAACAGACTAGTGGTTCAATGGAATAGAATCTAAGATTCAGTAATAAATCTACACACCTATAGACCTGATTTTTGACAAAGAAATAAAAACCATACAATAGGAAAAAAGATAACATCTTCAACATTGTGTTGGTACAACTGGATGTCTCCATGTAGAAAAATGCAACCAGATCCATACTTATCACCCTGCACAAAATTAAAGTCCAAGTGAATCAAAGACCTAAATATAAAACCAGACACATTAAACCTGTTAAAAGAAAAAGTGGGAAAAAGCCTTGAATATATTGGAGCAGGAGACAACTTCTGAACAGAACACCAACAGCTCAGTCTCGAAGATCAATAATCAATAAATGTACCCCATTTTTATAAGTGAAATTTAAACTACTATTTTTTTTTCTTGAAAAAATAAAAAAAAAACATAAAATCAGCCTAAAATATAATAGGGAAAAAACAGTCTTTTAAAAATATAGTAGGGAAAATGAATCTTATAAAAAGGTGTAAATAAAAAGAACAAAATTACATAAAGCAGAGACATTTAAATGTTTTCAAATGTATACAAATATAAAGCTCTAAGATGACAATTTTTTCTTTTATTTTGTGTTGTATTTTGTTTCGCTGATATATTACCATCTTTCATCATGAAAAAGCTTGGAAATAATCCACCTTTGTCCTATGGGATGAATGAATTATATTGAATAGAAGAAACCAACACTCTTTCAAATTTTATCTCAGGGAGTGTGAATAAGCTGCAGCTGCATTTCCTTGTCATAATTAATTCCTGTTGGAAAACTTGATTACCGGGAGTTGGAAGGCTAATTTACCAGGCTTGGCTTCCTGAGGCCAAATTTTTTTCTGGAGCATATGCAGCTGTGGAATTCCAGGAAGTATGGAGGCTGTTCAGGAAACGATGAAGCTAGCTTATACCAGAGAGAACCATTTGGCAGTTTAGCAGAGGAGTATGTAGCCCCCAATTTGAGCTATAATCATAACAAGGGGGAAAGGCAGATCTCTCTCCTTAGGCTTTGACACTTTTGTGGCTGTTCGTGAGGTGAGCAGAAAAGCACTTCGCTGTTTATGTTGATCTGTAGACATCAATGTTCATAATCTAAACTTCGATTGTAATAAGAAATTGGAGGAAATTGACCTTGTCATTCTAAAATGCATTTTAAAGATAATGACTCCCTAAAATATTTATGATGCTAAACATCAGAATGAATACACAGGTGGACTGCCATGTCAGTCATTCCTTAGTTAAAACTAGGTTACAGAATTAACTAACTAATTAATTAACTAAAATCTATAGAATTTTAACTCTTAATCTTTCCATGAACTTAAACAACAGCATTCCTGTCAAGTACCAAGACAAGCTCAGAGTGACATGCACTCCGGGACATAATTCTTATGTTCCATTGTAATTATGATATCTCATGCAAAAAATTAAGCAAATACTTCACTGATACAAAGATAAAGATAAAGTTAAACTCTATCTTTGCCACCTATCAAAGATGACACTATTATGAGGTACGTCCTCCAAGAGGCAAATAGATAGAAAAGAAAGAGGGTGTATAAATTCTCAGAGAGAATTACAGAGATATGAGTGGGCCCTTTTTCTAAACAGAAGTGTAAAGAATGCCAGGAAAACAGCTTTGTGAGAAGGCCTTGACACAAGGTTTTGGCACCTTAAGTTCAAGTCTCAACATAAAATGGAAAAAGAAGGAAGGAAGGAAGGAAGGAAGGAAGGAAGGAAGGAAGGAAGGAAGGAAGGAAGGAAGGAAGAGAGAAAGAAAATCAACAGCTACATAAATTAACAAAAGTAAATATTGCAAACAAAATTTAAATGCAAAGAATACATAAAAATAAACATAAGATCAATTATGTGGAGTTTAAAGTAGACAACGCTAACTTATTAAGGAAAGGAAACAAAGCTGATAAAATAATAGTAGAAAAAATATTCCATGGTGTGAAAATCAGGCATGATTTTTTTTTTTCAGATGAAGATAAGGAAGTGGAAAGAGATTTTTAAAAATGTGTTGACCCTGATGGAGAGATTGCTCAGGAAGTAATAACACTTATTGTCCAAACATGAAGACCTTGGTTCGAATCTCCAGCAATCAGAGAAATGTGTGTGTCTAAGTTCCAGCACTGGAAAAGACCAAGCAGAAAGATACTGACAGCTGTGGACCATCCAGCTTAGCCCAAAGAATGAATGACTGAGTGACAGACACGGTTTCAAGAGACTAAGAGAAAAACACTCAACTTCCTACTTTTGCTTTTATATGTATGCCTTTGTGTATCCACATGTTCAGATGCATACAACACACACACACACACATGCACACATATATTATTAATACTGTTAAATGCTAAAATACTAATTTCTTCATTCCACACTTTCTAGAATTTAAGAAATTCAGATAATTTCCCAAGAAAACAAACATGTTGGTCAAATATTTTTTTTTTCAGAAATCACATGTGTAACTTCCTTTCATCATACCACAGTTAGAAATGAGGAAGGAAGAAAGTGGTTTAGAATAGACAATGAGAATTTGACAGAAGTGATTTTTTTTATTTTCCTCTAGCAGTGTTGGAATAGGGCATTTCATTATATATAATTGAGCCACATCTCCAGCTTTGATACAAGTCATTGTGTTAATGTATATGTAAAATTAGCATGCAGGGTGGGGTGTGTAAAATTTTCCAAAAAGTACATGCTGCTTTATAGAATTGGAAGAATCCAAAATCTATTGCATATGGCACATAATAGTGATGATAATACAAAATGAATAAATTCCCCTAAATAACAGAGATCTTTTTACATTGTTTTAAGATTTTTCAGGATCATATCCTCTCAGTTTTAAAAAGCAAACACATGATAAAAAGTGAAACGATCAACAATATGCATACAATACAAAATTAAGTAAAATTATTTCCATTGTTTTTTTAATGCTTGTTTTTAAGGATAAAATCTCACCACATGGTTTAATTGGCCCTGAAATTACCGTCCTCCTGTATTGGAATCCGAAGTCCTGGTTTATAGGTTTATAGACAGATACTTCTGTACCTGATTAGTGTTTTTTTTTTTTTTTTTTAGTCTTACCAGGTGCCATCATTTCTAAAATATTCAAAGCTATGGTGTTCAGTATGTGATTCTCATTTGTCATCAAATTACTTTGCATTTTTGCACAGTAGTACTTCTGTTGTTCTTTCAGAATGGGTGCCAAATATTCAGCCCATGTTTTGTGTTTTTTTTTTAAGCAAAACCTCTTCTATGCTTTGACAAGATGGAAATTACTTTGAATAAATCATAAATATGGCTTCATAGCTAAAAGAGACAATAAAAGGGTCAGTTCCACCATGTTTACAGAAATTCAAAAGGGTTGAATATGCCTTTAACAAAGTCCAATATCTTTACAAATGTTAGGATATATGTATATACACATACCTATATACATATGAATATAATCTGTATGTATCTTCTACAAACATGTAGAATGATAAGAATGACAAATATTCACACATTCCTTACACCTGTAGTGATAAAGATAAATGGAAGTAGTGAATTTTACAATGAAGTCACAAAACATGACATACATATATTTCAAGATATATATCTTACCATGAACATTACAGTTATGGTACATATATATGAATATTTTTTTCTGTTTTTACCATGTGTAAATAATTTATATTATACAATTTGTGTAATTAGTATTGTAATCCTATTATGAAGATACTTTTATTCCATTACCTGTTTCCTTTATAAAATGTTGGTCATGAATAATTGGTCTCAATGTTAATCCTTCAGTTGTGTTTTCCTTTAATTACGTTTTAATTTTTTTACATTAATTATATTTTATTCGCTTTGAGTCCCAGCTGTAACCCCCTTCCTCATTCCCTTCCAAATCTACCCTCCCTCCCTCATCTCCTCCCATGCCCCTCTACAAGTTCACTGATACAGGAAGTCCTCCTCCCCTTCCATCTGACCCTAGCTTATCAGGTCTCATCAGGACTGGCTGCAATGACCTCATCTGTGGCCTTGCAAGGCTGCTTCTCCCTCAGGGGGAGTGGTCAAAGAACCAGCCACTGAGTTCATGTCAGAGACAGTCCCTGTTCCAATTACTAGGGTATCCACTTGGATACAGAGCTGCCCTGGGCTACATCTGAGCAGGGGTTCTAGGTTATCTCCATGAATGGACCTTGGTTGGAGTATCAATCTCAGAAAAGATGCCTATAAGCAGATATTTTGGTTCTGTTGCTCTCCTTGTGGAGCTCCTGTCCTCTGCAGGTCTTACTAACTCCCCCTTCTTTCATGGGATTCCCTGCACTCTGCTAAAATTTGGTTATGAGTCTCAGCATCTGCTTTGATACACTGTGGAATAGAGTCTTTCAGAGGCCCTCTGAAAGGTAGGTTCCTGTCCTGTTTCTTGTTTTCTCCTTTTGCCATTGTCAATCCCATTTGTCTTTCTAAGTGAGGACCGATCATCTTAACTCAGGTCCTCTTTCTTGTTTATCTTCTTTAGTTGTATAGATTTCAGTATGTTTATCCTAAATCCTAAGCCTAGTATTGACTTATAAGTGAGTATATACCATGTGCATCTTTCCACTTCTGGGATACCTCACTTAGGATGTTTTCTAGATCCCACAATTTGCCTGCAAATTTCATGATTTCCTTTTTTTTTTAATTGCTGAGTAGTATGCCATTATGTAAATGTACCACAGTTTCTGTATCCATCCTCCGTTGAGGGACATCTGGATTGTTTCCAGGTTCTGGCTATTATGAAGAAAGCTGCTAAGAACATAGTTGAACAAATGTCTTTGTTGTGTACTTGAGCATATTTTAGATATATGCCAAGGAGTGGAAAATCTGAATCTTGAGGGAGCGCTATTCCTAATTGTCTGAGAAAGAGCCAGACTGATTTCCAAAGTGGTTGTAGAAGTTTACATTCCCACCAGCAATGGAAGAGGGTTCCCCTTTCTTCACATCCTCTCCATTAAGCATTTCTTTAGGTGTTTCTCTGCCATTTTATATTCCTCTACAGAGAATTCTCTGTTTAGCGCTGTACTCCATTTTTTTAAATTAGATTACATGATTTGTTCCCTTCTAACTTTTTAATTTACGTATTCTGGATATTAGCCCTTTGTCAAATATAGGGTTATTGAAGATCCTTTCCCAGTCTGTAGGCTGTTGTTTTGTTCTGACAACAGTGTATTTTGCTTTACAGAAGCTTTTCAGTTTCATGAGGTCCCATTTATTGATTGTTGATCATGGAGCCTGTGCTGTTGGTGTTCTGTTCAAGAAGTTGTCTCCTGTGCTAATGAGTTCTGTGATCTTCCCCACTTTTTCTTCTAACTGATTTAGTGTGTTTGTTTTTATATTGAGGTCTTTGGTCCACTTGGACTTCAGTTTTGTGCAGGATGATAAATACTGATCTATTTTCATTTTTCTGCTCGACATCCAGTTAGACCAGCACCATTTTTTGAAGATGCTGTCTTTTTTCCATTGAATGGCTTTGGCTTCTTTGTCAAAAATCAAGTATTCATAAGTATGTGGATTTATTTCTGGGTCTTCTATTTGGTTCCATTGATCCTTCATTTTGTTTCTATGCTAATATCATGGAGCTTTGTTACTATTGCTCTGTAGTACAGCTTGAAATAAGGGATGGTTATACTCCCAGATGATCTGTTGTTGTACATGAACATTTTGGAAAATCTGGGTTTTTCATTTTACCATATGTAGTTGCGAATTGTTCTTTCAAGGTCTATGAAGAATTGTGTTGGTATTTTGATAGGAATTGCATTGGAACTGTAGATTGCTTTTGGCAGAATGGCCACTTCCCTTATGTTAATCCTATGGATCCATGAGCACAGGAGATCTTTCCGTCTTCTGATATCTTCTTCAATGTCTTTCTTCAGAGACTTGAAATTTTTTTCAAACAGGTCTTTTACTTGTTGGTTAGAGTCACACCACGTTACTTGATGTTATTAGTAGCTATTGTGAAGGAAGTTGTTTCCCTAATTTTTTCTTGGGGCTTTTGTCTTTGATCTACAGAGGGCTTCTGATTTTTTTGAGTTAGTTTTATATCCAGCCACTTTGCTGAAGGTGTTTATTAGGGAATAGTGATACTTTGACTTGTTCCTTTCCTATTTGTATCCACTTTATGTCCTTTAGTTGTCTTATTGCTCTAGTTAGAACTTCAAGTACTATGTTGAAGAGATATGGAGAGAGTAGACAGCCTTCCTTGTCCCTGATTTCAGTGGTATTAATTTAAGTTTCTCTCCATTTAGTTTGATGTTGGCTGTAGGTTTGCTGTATGTTGTCTTTACTATGTTTACATATGTGCCTTGTATCCCTGATCTCTCCAAGACTTTAAACATGAAGTTGTGTTTTAAAATTCTCACTGAGCAATAGCTTTCAAAAACCAGTCTTTGTTCTTATACAGCACTTGTGAAAGGCAGTTTTGAATCCAACTTCATCTTTTTCAATGGACTTTTAGATCAATATATAAATGAATATGTCAACATGTTTGGTATAATTTTATTATTTTAACATTTCTCTTTGCAATATCCTGTTTTAATGTTTATGCCACAAAATACTCCATAGCTGTATCTACTTTGTTTCTGAAGTATAAGAACTACCTGCTTGCCCAAAAAGTAAACATGTTTATTCATGCCCTTGGTTATGAGAATTCAGTCATATGCATATCAATGCATAAGAGTAAATATCTGAAATACATATAATTTTTGTTCTGAACTCTTGAATCTTCAGTATGTTATTGTGGGACTATACAACGTATGAAATTATTTTCTTTTCTTAAATTAACTTATTTTTAATATTAATCATAGGTCATTTACTTTGTATCCCAGCTGTAACCCCCTCCCTCTTTCCTTCACAATCCCACCCTTCCTCCCTCATATTCTCCCTGTCCAAGTCCACTGCTAGGGGAGGCCTCCTCCCCTTCCATCTAACCCAAGCTTATCAGGTCTCATCAGGATTGGCTGCAAAGTCCTCCTCTGTGGCCAAGCAAGGCTGATCCTCCCTATGGGGGGGAGGATTTAAAGGAGCCAGTCATTGAATTCATGTCAGAAATAGTTCCTGTTCCCCTTACTAGGGAAAACCCACTTGGATACTGCGCTACCATGGGTACATCCGAGCAGGGGTTCTAGGTTATATCCATATATGGTCCTTGGTTGGAGAAACAGTCTCATAGAGGACCCCTGTACCCTGATATATTTTGTCCTTGTGGAGCTCCTGTCCTCTCCCGGTCATATTAGCTCTCACTTTTATCATATGATTCCCTGCACTCTACCAAAGGTTTGGTTATGAGTCTCAGCATCAGCTTTGATACGCTGCTAGGTAGAGTCTTTCAGAGGCCCTCTGCAATAGACACCTGTCCTGTTTCTTGTTTTCAGAATGGCAAAGGTTAAAAACTCAAGTGACAACACATGCTGGAGAGGTTGTGGAGAATTGGGAACCCTCCTCCATTTCTGGTGGGAATATAATCTTGTAAGGTGAAATCTCAGAGTCATTTTGATTTGCATCTCTCTGATGGCTAAGGACATTGAGCATCTCTTTAGATGTTTCTCTGCCATTCTACACTCTTCTACAGAGAATTCTCTGTTTAGCTCCATAACCCATTTTTTAATCGGATTGCTTGATTTGTTGCTTTTTAATTTCTTTAGTTCTTTATATATTCTGGATATCAGCCCTCTGTCAGATATAGGGTTGGTGAAGATCCTTTCCCAGGCTGTACACTCTCATTTGGTTCTGACAACAGTGTCTTTTGCTATACAGAAGCTTTTCAGTTTCATGAGGTCCCATTTCTCAATTGTTGCTATAAGAGTTTGTGCTGTTGGTGTTCTGTTCAGGAGGTTGTCTCCCATGCCAATGAGTTCCAAGGTCTTCCCCACTTTTTCTTCTAACCAATTTAGAGTATTTGGTTTTATGTTGAGGTCTTGATCCACTTGGATGTTAGTTTTGTGCAGGGTGATAAATATGGATCTATTTTCATTTTTCTGCATATAGACATCCAGTTGGACCAGCATCATTTGTTGAAGATGATGTCTTTTTTCCATTGAATGGTTTTGGCTTCTTTGTTGAAAATCAAGTATTCATATGTATTTGGGTTTACTTCTGGGTCTTCTCTTCAGTTCCATTGATCTACTTTTCTGCTTCTATGCCAATACCATGCCACTTTTATTACTATTGCTTTGTAAAAAATATCCAAATCAGGAAAATCAGAAATGAAAAGGGGGACATAACCACAGATACTGAGGAAATCCAAACAATCATCAGGGCTTACTACAAAAGCCTATATACCACAAAATTTGAAAATCTAAAAGAAATGGACAATTTTCTTGATAGATTCCATCTGCCAAAATTAAGTCAAGATCAGGTAGAAAGATTGAACAGCCCTATATCCCCCCAAAACAATAGAAGCAGTCATCAATAGTCTCCCTTCCAACAAAAGCCCTGTGCCAGATGGTTTCAGTGCAGAATTCTAACAGACCTTCAAAGAAGTGCTAATTCCAATTCTCTTCAACCTATTCCACAAAATGAAAACAGAAGGAAGTTTACCAAATTCATTCTATGAAGCTACAGTCACCTTGATACCTAAACCACACAAAGATCCAACAAAAAAGAGAACTTCAGCCCTATCTCTCTTATGAGCATTGATGCAAAAATACTCAATAAAATACTTACAAACCGAATACAAGAACATGTCAACAATATCATCCACCATGACTTAGTAGGCTTCATCCCAGGCATGCAGGAGTGATTCAATATATGGAAATCCATCTATGTGACTCACCATATAAACAAACTGAAGGAGAAAAACCAAATGAGCATCTCCTTAGATGCCGAAAAAGCATTTGAAAAATTCCAACATCCACTGATGTTTAAAGTCTTGGAGAGTTCAGGAATACAAGGCACATACATAAGCATAGTAAAGGCGATATACAGCAAACCTATAGCCAACATCAACTCAATGGAGAGAAACTTAAATCAATCCCACTGAAATCAGGGACAAGGCAAGGCTGCCCACCCTCTCCACTTCTCTTCAACATAGTACTGGAAGTCCTTGCTAGAGCAATAAGACAAGTAAAGGAGATCAAGTGATACAAATTGGAAAGGAAGAAGTCAAAGTTTCACTATTTGCAGATGATATGATAGTATACCTGAGTGACCTCAAAAACTCAACCAGAGAACTCCTTCAGCTGATAAACACCTTCAGTAAACTGGCTGGATACAAAATTAATTCCAAAAAGTCAGAAGCCCTCTGTATACCAAAGACAAAAGGCCTGAGACAAAAATTAGGGAAATGACCTTCATTATAGCCACCAATAACATAAAGTACCTTGGGGTGATGTTAACCAAGCAGGTTAAACACCTGTTTGACAAAAACTTCAAGTCTCTGAAGAAAGAAATTGAAGAAGATATCAGAAGATGGAAAGATCTCCCCTGCTCATGGATCCGTAGGATTAACATAGTGAGAATGGCCATCCTGCCGAAAGCAATCTACAGATTCAATGCAATTCCCATCAAAATACCAATACAATTCTGTACAGACCTTGAAAGAAAAATTCTCAACTTCATATGCAGAAACAAAAAACCCGCAAAATGATCCTGTACGACAGATCATCTGGAGTTATCTCCGTCCTGGATCTCAAGCTGTACTATAAATTATTGTCTTAAATCATTGATATTTTGTACAATTTGGCTATTATCTAAAAAAAATAGAACCATTCTTCTGTATTCTTTCATCTATCAACTTAATTTTAACTTAAGAATAGCTTTAAGCTATCTCCTTCTTTATTTCTATTAAACACTGGTATAAACTCTTTTTTTTTCCTTTTTTTTTAATTTTTATTTTTATCAGTTACATTTTATTTATTCTGTATCCCAGCCATGCCCCGAACCCTCATTCCCTCCCAGTCCCTCCCTCCCTCACTCATCACTACTGTGCCCCTTTCCAAGTCCACTGATGGGGGGGACCTCCCCCCATTCATCTGATCCTGTTTTATCAGGTATCATCATTGAGTTCCTGTTAGAAATAGTCCTTGTTCCCCTC
>REGO01000028.1:8095723-8145708 GCA_010120015.1 Rhombomys opimus | reverse complement strand
GAAGAACAACAAAAAAAAAAAGATCAGAAAGAAGGAGAGGGGGACCTCCCCTACCAGTGGACTTGGGGAGAGGCATGCATGCAGAAAAGGGGGGAGGGTGGGACCGGGAGGCGAGGAGGGAGGGGCTTATGGGGGGATACAAAAGGAATAACATGTATTTAATAAAAGTTAAATAAAAAATTTTAAAAAAAAGAAGCTAAACAAGAGGTTCTGGGGTAAGATGATCAATACTCACTTAGAAAGACAAATGGAATGGACATTGGACATAGGTGAAAACTAGAAACAGGACAGGAGCCTACTGCAGAGGGCCTCTGAAAGACTACCTAGCAGTGAATCAAAGCAGGTACTGAGACTCATAACCAAACCTTCTGGGCACAGGGTTCTTTTCTGAAACTGACTCTCCAACCAAGGACCAAGCATGGATTTAACCTAGAACCCCTGCTACCCCTGATGTAGCCCAAGGCAGCTCAGCATCCAGGGGGGGGGGTTCCTATTAAGAGAATAGGGACTGTCTCTGACATGAACTCAGTGGTGGGCTCTTTGACCGCCCCCCTGGCAGGGAGGAGTAGCCTTGCTAAGCCACAGAGGAGGACATTGCAGCCAGTCCTGATGAGACCTGATAAACTAGGGTCAGATGGAAGGGGAGGCGACCTCTCCCCTCCAGAGGACTTAGAGAGGGGCAGAGAGGACATGAGGGAGGAAGGATGGGATGGAAGAGAATGAAGGAGGGGGCTACGGCTGGTATACAAAGTAAATAACCTGTGATTAATATAAAAAATAAAAAATTATAAAAAAGAAGTATTTCCTTTTCTTAGACTGTATTGAAGAAGCCTGAGGTGGGGTGGGAATTAGCAAAGTGCCATCAGCAACTAATCTGTGTATTTCTAAAAGAAAATGAACATGCCTCTCATTTCTAAATAGGAAATATAATCAGTTACCAGGAAACCAGTTTGTTATCTTGTATGGTTGTGTGTGTGTGTGTGTGTGCATGTGTTTGTGTTTGTGTGTGTGTAGGCACGCATATGCCCTGAAAGTCAAATGGATGTCAGAGGAAAACATGTGGGGTTGGTTCTCTTCTTTCACAAGGAAGGTTTAACAAACTGAACTCAGGTCATCAGTCTTTGCACCTGTTTTTATCTACTGGGTCTCTTGTAAGCTTCATGCTTTAAAACATAGCAAAAACTACTATATCTCTACTCTAGCAGACTGTGGCATGTAGAAGAAATATTTCTATCCTATCTACAAACATAATATTCTCTAAAAAGATCCTCTCATTCTCTAATAGCAACTTCCATTCATTGCCTAAAATTCCTCTTTATTAGCTATCAACTTTGAATTAGTGGCAAAGCTGAACATAAAAAAAAATCATAGAATTAAAGCTGTTATTATATCATGGTGAAGGAAATGCAAGAAGTTAATGAAGGAGGAATGAGACAAAAACAAAAGGGTATCTAAAACACTGTGTTTTACAGCAAATTAGCTATTTAAGAAGAGGACGCTATGGGCAAGGTGACTCAGTGGGAAGGACACTTGCCATTAATCTTAAGGACCTGAATTTAATCTCTGGAACACACACTGGAAAAAGATAGCAGATTTTTTTGTATACATTTCTCTTTATTTAAAATTTCTGAAACAAAGATATATTTGTAAATATACCTCAGTTCATCTTACATTTGTTGAGTGTCATGCAATGACAAGTGAAATCATCATTTAGTACCAGGTTATTACATTTTAAGTATTAATTTAAAATAACTTTCAGCTGAGGAGAATCTGACCTCACTACTTACTTGAACTTAATCTCACATAAATGCAGTCCATCGCTAATTGATTTGGCAAAGGAGTGTAACAAATAATAAAAGATGATAACTTCCTTATGTATATTATTCATAAAAATAAAACTGGTTTTCAACTAATAATAAACAATCATCACCTAGATTACAATAGAAATCTTATAAATAAAATATTATGAGTCAGATTTAAATGTAATTAAATACAAAACTAAATACAAACCAATATAATCCAATTTTTTAATTTTTTTTCAATTTTTTAATTTTTATATTAATTACAGTATATCTACTTTGTATACCAGCTATAGCTTTTTCCCTCATTCCCTCCCAACCCCACCCTCTGTCCCTCATCTCCTCCCATGCCTCTCTCCAAATCCGCTGATACAGAAGGTCCTCCTCCACTTCCATCTGATCCTGGTCTATCAGGTCTCATCAGGACTGGCTTCATTGTCTTCCTCTGTGGTCAGGGGGAGGTGATCAAAGGTCCAGCCACTGAGTTCATGTCAGAGACAGTTCCTGTTTCCCTTATTAGGAAACCCACTTGGAGACTGAGCTGCCATGGGCTACATCTGTGCAGGAGTTCTAGGTTATTTCCATGCATGGTCCTTGGTTGGACTATCAGTCTCAGAAAAGAACCCTGGGCCCAGATTTTTTGGTTCTGTGGCTCTCCTTGTAGAGATCCAGATACTTCCAGGTCTTTCTATCTCCACCCCCCCTTTTTTTTTCATAAGATTCCCTGCACTCTGTCCACAGTTTGGTTAGGAGCCTCAGCATCTACTTTGATACACTGCTAGGTAGTCTTTCAGAGGCCCTCCATGGTAGGCTCCTGGCCTGTTTCCTGTTTTCTCCCTTTTTCAATGTTCTTCCTGTTTGTCTTTCTGAGTGAGGATTGTTCATGTTAAAAGGGGTCCTCCTTATTTAGCTTCTTTAAGTGTGCAGATTTTAATATGTTTATCCTATATTATATGCCTAATATCCACTTTTAAGTGAACATATACCATGTGTGTCTTTATTCTTCTGGGTTACCTCACTCAGGATGATCTTTTCTAGTTCCCACCATTTGCCTGCAAATTTCATGATTTCCTTGTTTTTAATTATTGAGTAGCATTCCATTGTGTAAATGTACCACTTTCTGTATCCATTCCTCAACTAAGGGCCTCTGGGTTGTTTCTAGGTTTTTGCTAATATGCATAAAGCTGCTAAAAACATGGCTGACCAAGTGTCCTTGCTTTGTACTTGAGCATATTTTGGATATATGCCTCAGGAGTGGTATACCTGGATCTTGAGGAAGCACTATTCCTAATTGTCTGAGAAAGTGCCAGATTTATTTCCAAAGTGGTTGTACAAGCTTACATTCCAACCAGCAGTGGAGGAGTGTCCCCTTTCTCCACATCCTCTCCATCATGTTTTGTCACTTGAGTTTTTGATCTTAGCCATATCTTAGCTATTCTCATGGGTGTGAGGAGAAATCTCAAGGTCATTTTGATTTGCATTTCCCTGATGACTAAGGACATTGATCATTTCTTTAAGTGTTTCTCTGTCATTCGATATTCTTCTACACAGAATTCTCTGTTTAGCTCTGCACCTATTTTTTAATTGGATAACTTGATTTGTTGCTTTTTAACTTCTTAAGTTTTTATAAATTTTGGATATTAGCCCTCTGTCAGATATAGGGTTGGTGAGAATCTTTTCCCAGTCTGTAGGCTGTTTTTTGTTCTCATGACAGTGTCCTTTGCTTTATAGAAGCTTTTCAGTTTCATGAGGTCCTGTTTATTATTTGTTGATCTTAGAACCTGTTCTATTGGTGTTCTGTTCAGGAAGTTGTCTCCTGTGCCAATGAGTTCTAGGCTCTTCCCCATTTTTTCTTCTAAGGGATTTAATGTGTCTGGTTTTATGTTGAGGTCTTTGATCCATTTGGACTTTATAGTTTTGTGATGGTTGCTATATATGGATCTATTTGCATTTTTCAGCATGGAGAGATCCAGTTAGACCAGGACCGTTTGTTAAAGATGCCTTTTTTCTCCATGGAATTATTTTGACTTCATTGTCAAAAATCAAGTATCCATAGGTTTGTGGGTTTATTTCTAGGTCTTCTATTAGATTGTATTGATCCACCATCTGTTACTATGCCAGTACCATGCAGTTTTTATTAATATTGCTCTGTAGTACAGTTTGAAATCAGGGATGCAGATACCTCCAGATGATGTGTTGTTGTACAGGATCATTTTGCCAAAATGATCCTGTACATACAATCCAGTTTTACAGTGAAATTCAGTCAATTAAAAATATGCATTAGAATACCTAAGGCACACAAAAACACCTTTTTAAAAAGAAGCATCATTGATAAGCTGAGATAAATTGGTATTTACAGAATTTTATTTATTACTAATGAATCACACATTATGGAGAAGTGAAATTATGGAATGGAAAAAAAAGAGAAAATTACAGTTATGATACACACTACATCCTACATCTGACAGAGGAACCCTCCTCCACTTCTGGTGGGAATCTAACCTTGTACAACCACTTTGGAAATCAATCTGGTGCTTTCTCAGAAAATTAGGAATAGTGCTACCTCAAGATCCAGGTATACCGCTCTTACGTATATACTTAAATGATGCCCCACCATTCAATAAGGACATTTGCTCTTTTATTTGTAATAGCCATAATCTGGAAACAGTCTTTCTTATTTTTAACTTATGAATTTTTTTAATTCAGTTTACATGCAGGTTGTAGCCATAGTGCTCCTCCTCAATCACAACCAACTTCCCTTCTCACAACCCCCTTGATTATTCCTCAGAAAAGGGGAAATCCTTCAAATCCAGCCAAGCTCATCAAGTTTCTTCAGGACTGAACATGTCCCCTTCCCCTTTGGCCTGTTAAGGCAGTCCTTCCAGGGGTGAGGCATAGACCTCAAGATAAATAACAAGGAGGATCCAAGACTGGATGCAGAAGTCCCACTTGGAGCTAGAATACACTGAAGACAGGGAATAAGGTAGGAGAGGGTGGGCAGAGAGTTCAGAGTGTGGAGATCAGACCTGGGGAGAGCGAGGGCAAGAGGACAGAAGGTATGTAGAGAAAAGTGGATGGCTGTGCCTCTGTGTCAAGCTGGAAACCTAAGTCAAGGGTAGGTCCCTGGAATAATATGAGGGGCAGTCAAGCAGAGACTCCTAGTAGCAGAGGCCATAGAGATTGAATTCCCACTGTAAGGTTGTTGATGTGTGTGGTGCTTATCACAGATAACTAACTGGATTATTTTTTTCTCCCTCTGTGTGTGGGAGCCAAACCACCGAATGGAAGAATCAAAACAAAGCTTCCAGCTTGTTAGAGTGTGTGTTGAAGGACAAAGTTCTAATAATTAGTAACATGTATGCCCTGAGAACTCAGGATCAGTTGCCAGAATTTAGATATTTTACTTTTTGTATTCCAACTGTCACTTTTATCACTTGCAGCTATTTGCATGGATCCAGCATTGCATTCAGGTGCAGGGCCCATAAGGTCCCTGTTGGCTTACATGAAACATTTGGCTCTCACGTGGAACCTCTCTTTAAAGCATTTCATAAATTTCAGTTAATCGCATACCCTCAAGAATTGTTCGGCATAGTCATTTGTGTCATATATATTAGAAAGCCGATATGCTATGTGGTTAGAAAGCCTCCGTAAAGACCTCACAGGAGTTGGTATCAAAGGGCAAAGCAAAAATCCCTCCAGGTTTCATTTCTTAGCACAATATTTGAAAGCGAGTATTTGTTTCATAATCAGAAAAAAAGACCATTTGTTTTTTTTAGCACAGAGTCTTTGAACATTGGCAATGATGTATCTTATTGATTGACACCTTAACATCCTCCTTGCCACCAGGGGATAAGCAGACTAGCTAATCGCACAGTTCATTCAGAAGGAAATTCTCACATCCAACAGCTGAGTGCTCCAAGGCCGGCCATCATGTTGTTATTCTACAATCCCATCACCTTTGTCACTAGTACTGCATTGTATTGATTTTTGAGACCAATTGTTATTCACATACATGACTTGAAGGCTTGTACCTAGATACGAGGATGACCTTCTTAGTAACCTGTATATCAGAGTATGGTCTTAGGTCTTGGAACCAACTGCTTCTGTCTGTTATAAGCATTTATCTAGAATCTCTAGGGGAAAGAAAAAGAACCGTAGTTATTGTAAGTCAGGGCTCTGAGACATTCGTTTGGAGCAAAACAAACAGAATAAAATGTATTTAGGGGCTGTCAGAATGATCTGCTATCACACATTGTAGACAGAACACCACATTTCTTTATTCTTCATACTCTGTCATCATAACTAAAAATTTTCCATAGCAACCTTATTTGTTTATTTTAGCAAGGAATTTTCAAAGAAGCTAGCCGTGTTTTACTTGGGCTCTTGGCAACTGTTTCAAAGGCTTTGTTTTGGGAGTCCCATTATCAATTCACACATTTCTGTAACCCATTATAACATCATTGCTAATAAAATGAGAATAAATACTTATTAACACTCAAAGTAGTAATTGCTGTGAATTTTGTATGGATAGTGGTTCCAATACACCAATACAAGAAGGTCAGCTAATATAATAAGGGGGGAAGAGATTAGAAAATTACAACATGAACACACTGAGAGCAACATATTAAAGACCTAACACAAAATGAGATGTTACAAACAGATTCACAATGAAAGAGTAAAGGCTACTGTAGCACACACAGTCTGAGAGAGAATGAGGCAGGGATACGTTCCAAGGCTGAAAATGCTTTTAGAATGATAAGACTTATCTGTAATTTGGATGTGTTTCAACCAGAGGGCCACATGTTAAGGACTTGGTACTCTAATTGGCATCTTTGGGACACGCTGCTCACCTTGGTAGGTACAGTGTCACTGGAAGCCATTAGTTGACCCACGACATTTTCTCTCTGGGTATTGTAGCACCTGGATCTTTCTATTTCTCAGAAGTTTCATGAGGTGAACAGTTTGCTCCCTTACATGTGCTTTCAATCACAGTCTCAATTGTCAGAGAAGAAAGCAGTAAAATAATTTAATCAGAAATTGAAACTCTCACTTCTAAACTGTAAGCTAAAATAAACATTTGGTAAATTAATTGACTAAGGTATTTCATTTACTAATGGTAAACTGAGCACTACTGAAAGGGTTAGACTAACTTTGTAACCTGTATGTCTTCTAAAGCCTATAGTTTTGAGTTTTAGGTACAGGTTAATCTAAAGCCTCTTAGTACCTTTCCAGAGAATGGATAAATGTGACCCTATCTATGAGGACAGATAAAAAAAAGGCAAGCAAGCAATGACCTTCACTCAGCAAAAAGAAAAACTCCTGTCTTTGAGATAGCGTTTCTTAGCAATGAACCCAGACTTCTTCTGAGTAGCTTTTGACCTGCAGCCAAAAGTCCGCAGCCCCTAATCTTCAAGGATGAGCTAACCACCTCCACCTTAAATTGCAGCTGCATCCACACTTGGCAGGACTGGCCAAGCTTGAGCACTTAAGACTAACCAATTATCTTACTTTATAGCTTCCTCATCCAATCCTAAATTGCCAAAACTGCAACTTCAAATTTCCCGCAATTTTTCTTTTAAAAACCTAAAGGCCTTTGTCTCCCGGTGCCACTCTTTGCTGACCGGCAGGGGTGACCCCATTGTGCAATGGTTAATAAACCTCTTGCATTTGCAACGAGTCTTGGTCTGGGGGAGTTTCTGGGAAGGGCGCGATCTTGAACTCCTGAGCTGTGAGACCCCAGGTCTTACACTGCAAACTCTATTGTTTGTAAAATGCATGGGATTCTGCTTACGAACTGGTTCCTCCATATTTCCTGTAACTGAATTTATCAACACTTTAATACTATGACTGAGTTTCATAGGGAGAAAATATTCATTATACTGAAAATTCTTGTACACCTTTGAAAACCAATCTTACTGTCAGAATGACATTTTGTTTTCATTTTATTTTCTTTTTTTTTTCTTTTTTTTTTAATTTTTATTTTTATCAGTTACATTTTATTAATTCTGTATCCCAGCCGTGCCCCGAACCCTCGTTCCCTCCCAGTCCCTCCCTCCCTCCCTCATCACCACTGTGCCCCTTTCTAAGTCCACTGATAGGGGGGACCTCCCCCCATTCATCTGATCCTGTTTTATCAGGTATCTTCATTGAGTTCCTGTTAGAAATAGTCCTTGTTCCCCTCACTTTGGGAAACCAATTGGTTACTGAGCTACCACAGGCTACATCTGAGCGGAAGTTCTAGGTTATATCCATACATGGTCCTTGGTTGAATGTCAGTTTCAGAAAAGACCCTGTGCCCAGATATATATTTAGAAAGACAGATGGGACGTGCATTGAACGCATGACAGGGGTCTACTGAGCGCATTTTATTTTCTTACTTAGCACTAGGTACAGACCTGGACAGACCTGTAAGCTTAGATTTTTCAACAAACTGACTTTATTTAGGGTTCGTAAATACTACTCCCTCCCTTCCAATACCTGACCAGAGGTAGGAGAGAAAGAAAGTTATTAGGAAAAGGGGGTTGCAGACCTTTTTAGAAGTAGTTCCTTCTGGTGAGTCCGCGCTTCATTGTCCATCTGGCAGTCCAGTCCAAATGCTAACACCAACCCGCAAAACAAATCAGCATGATTCGGCAGAAACACTAAGACTCAACTGACTGCGAATGAGTCAGCAAAAGCTGCAAGCCTCCATTGAAATGCCTTGAGAGGATCTCTGGAGAATTTCTCTTTGTGAACTGAAGTGTCAGAGAACAAATACCAGCAAAGTGATATTGATCCAAAAGCGGTTGTCTCACTGTCCGTATCTTCTCTCCTCAGAGTCCACCTACGGATGTTTAAGCTGGCCAAAGTCAAGCCCCTGGCACCGGGCAGCTCAAAGCAAAAAGTCCTGTGCACTCTCACAAAACAGCTTCCAGCAAAATATCACAGGACACAACTGAGTCTTCAAAGAAACCAGAAACTTCCACTTCATAGACTAATGATTCTGTTCCTTTCTTCATCACCACCAAACAGTACACTGATTGCAGGTTTTATATACAGAGACATAATAGGTTTCCAGGGAAAATCAAACCAAACCAAAGGACCACCACTTCACTCAAAACTTTTAAACACTGAAGATCAAGTGTACACACAGTAACAAGGAAGAATTGGGTTATTTCTCCTACATAGCTATCAAAAAGTACAGAGCATACTGAAATTTTGATTTTGGATCTCTACTCAGGAAAGTTAGATGACAAAGTTTTGTTTTTATAACCTTCCTCTTCTATGGTACAGCCTAGGAAACTAATGCAAAATAAAATGTTATTTATTTACCATTTATGTACCACACCCTAAAAAAAAAACAAACAACTCTCAAAAACTGTGATGAAAACAGGGACATTTCGTTAAACCACGTTGGGAACAGCTTTATTCATAATAGCCAAAATCTGGAAACAAACAAAATGACCCTCAACTGATTAATGGGTACAGAAATTGTGGTACATTTACACAATGGAATATACTCAGCAATTAAAAACGAGGAAATCATAAAATTTGCAGGCAAATGGTGGGAATTAGAAAAGATCATCCTGAGTGAAGTAACCCAGAAGCAGAAAGATACATATGGTATATGCTCACTTATATGTGGATATTAGACATATAATATAGGATAAACATACTGAAATTTGCAAACCTAAAGAAGCTAAGGGAAAAGGAGGACAGTAGGAAAGATGTTCAATCCTCATGCAGAAAAGCAAACAAGATAGACATCGGAAGAGGGAGAGAACAAGGAACAGGACAGGAGCCTAAAAACAGAGGGCCTCTGAAAGACTCTACCCAGCAGGGTATCAAAGCAGATACTGAGACTCAAAGCTAAACTTTGGGCAGAGTGCAGGCAATCTTATGAAAGAAAGGGGAGATAGAAAGACCTGGAGAGAGCAGGAGCTCCACAAGGAGAGCAACAAACCAAAACATCTGGGCCAAGGAGTTTTTCAAAGACCATGCATGGAGATAACCCAAAATTCCTGCACAGATGTAGCCCATGGGAGCTCAGTCTCCAAATGGGTACACTAGTAAGGGGAACAGGGACTGTCTCTGACATGAACTCAGTGGCTTGGTCTTTGATCATCTCCCCTTGATTGGGAGCAGCCTTACCAGGCCACAGAAGAAGACAATGCAGCCAGTCCTGATGAGATCTGATACACTAGGGTCAGATGGAAGGGGAGGAGGACCTCCCCTATCAATGGACTGGGGAAGGACATGGGAAGATATGAGGAAGGGAGGGTGGGTTGGGAAGGGATGAGGAAGGGAACTACAATTGGGATACAAAATGAATAAACTAATAAACAAACAAACAAACAAATAAGTAAATAAAACAAAATTATTATGAAAGTATTTAGAAAAATATGCAAACCTGAACCTAACAGAATACAAAGTCAATACACAAAAATGAATTGCACCACTAGATATTTATAGTGAAGAATTAAAAATAAGCAAGTAAAATACTATTTATAATCCGTGACTGCTAAACAGTTAAGGATAGACCCTTATTCTGCATGTGTGATCCTTACAATCTCAATGAAACAGTATGTACTAAGGAAATGGAAAATTAATAAAGTATGTGACATATTGAAAAGTTCAATAGTAAGAGAAAACCTTGATCTTCACAGTCTTTCCCATCAGAACTCTAGCAGATTCTTTTCTTTTACTTTATAGAAAACTGCAGCCTGATTTTCAATGAATATTAGAGTTCAAATGGGTAGTAACAGAAAAACCTTTCAAAACAATGGCAATATTAGATTTGCCCTAACCAATGTCAAGGTTTCCTATAGAGTGAATTCCTATACAATCAATACTACAGTATGAATAATAATATGGAAAACTTGTCTAATGGAATAGAAAAATTCAGAAATAGGCTTATATTGATAAATTATTTTCAACAAATCCATGCTTTCATATATATATATATATACATATATATATATATGAAAAGTATATATATATATGTGTGTGTGTGTGTGTGTGTGTGTGTGTGTGTGTTTGTGTGTATTGAGAGAAACAACTAATGGAAAAATATTTATTTTAGCCTTGTGTGTTCAGACTTTGTGGGTTTTGATTTATTTTTTATCAGTCAGAGTCTTGTTATGATGCTCAGGCTGCCTTAGAACTCATTCTGTGCTCTACCAAGCTGGCTTTAGATTTAGCATCTTTCAGCCTCATTTTTCTAAGCATTAATTGCAAGCATTTACCACTGATTTCAAAGGTTTCAGTTTAGCAACAGTGGGCTCCGTTACTGCAGGTGAGAGGCCAGGCTGAACATCACAAGCATGTAGAAGAACAAAGCACAACAGAGGAGAACCCGAGCAAAAGGGATATGCCCAAGATGAAACAATCCACATGCATTTTTTTCTTGGTACCTGTTAGATTTAATTTCCAAAGATTCTATTATCTGTCAATAATACACCACGCTATAATCTATTGGTTATGTCAGAGCACTTGTGATGTAGTTGTGTCTCAGTAACTGCATCCACAAGCTAGATATCAAAAAGTTAAAACATTATCTTTTGAGGGAGACATTTCATAGTCAAAACATAATGACCTAAGGAAATATTTATGAAAATATCAATATTTTAATAAGTGGTTTTGGAAAAATTGAATATTCACAGAAAATAAATTGAAAAAAAACAACATTTCATCTAAAATGTAATTATCTTGAGGTAGATTACATATAAAATTAGTATTCTAAAACAACTAGGAAAATCTGAAATAAAATACTATGCTATGAGATTATGTGAGAAATTTTTGATAAGATGAAAAAGACAAGACTTCTTTTTTAGTTTTTATATTAAATACAGTTTATTCACTTTGTATCCCAGCAGTAGGTCCCTCTCTCATTCCCTCCCAATCATTCCAAAGCAGATGCTGAGACACATAACCAAACTTCGGGCAGAGTGCGGGGAATCTTATGAAAGAAGGGGAAGATAAAAAGTCCTGGAAGGGTCTGGAGCTCTACAAGGACAGCAACAGAACCAAAAAAGCTGAGCACAGCAGTCTTTTCTGAGACTGATATTCCAACCAAGGAACATGCATACAGATAATCTAGAACCCCTGCACAGATGTAGCTCATGGCAACTCAGTATCAAAGTGGGCTCCCTAGTACAGGAAACCAGCTGTCTCTGACATGAACTCAGTGGCTGGCTCCTTGATCACTTCCCCTGAGAGGGGAGAATCCTTGCCAGGCCACAGAGGAAGACTATGCACCCATTCATGATGAGACCTGATAGGCTAGAGTCAGATGGAAGGGAAGGAGGACCTCCCCTATCAGTGGACTTGGAGAGCGGTATGGGAGAAGACAAGACTTCTAAATGAAAAACCATGACTTTGATATTATCAACTTTATATCTTCAAAAGAAATTTCTAAAGAATATGCAACCCATAAGTAGAGAAAATATTCCTAAAATGGAAGGCTGTGTGACAGTTATATCTTTAAATACGAGCTGTGCCAAGAAGTTTGAATAGTGCTTCTCAAATGACAACAGACACATAAGAATTTCAATGGAAAAAGGTTTAAAACTATCCTTCACTTAAAAAAAAAAAAGATTCAAACTCATCATGGGGAACTCCATGTTAGAGAGACAGAAGTGAAAATGCTTAAAATAAGCAAGGGTGGGAAGAGTGTCAAAGACCCAAAACGCTTCCTGAATTGTTAGTGTGGTGTAAACCCTTACAGTTTCTTTGGAAATCAAGAAAATTAAGGTTCTGTATTAATACTTCAGATATTATTTTTATTCATATGAGAAAGCAATGTCACTCCATGGAAGAATATATGCCTTAAGTCTATACAAAGACTCATACATGGATAAGAAATAGCACCTGTAACCACTGCTAAGTGAGGATTTTCAAATGTCCATTAACTTAGCAGAAAGACACATAGGATATATACTCACTCATAAGTGGATATTAGACATATAGTATAGAATAAACATACTAAAATCTGTACACCTAAAGAAATGAATCAAGGAGGATTCTGGCTAAGTTGCTCAATCCCCATTCATAAAGGCAAACAGGATGGACATCAGAAGAGGGAGAAAATGGGGAACAGGACAGGAGCCTACTACAGAGGGTTTCTGAAAGACTCTACCCTGCAGGGTATCAAGGCAGATGCTGAGACTCATAGCCAAACTTTGGGCAGAGTGCAGGAAATCTTATGAAGGTAGGGGGAGAAAGTAAGACTTGGAGAGGACAAGAGCTCCACAAGGAGAGCAACAGAACCAAAAAAATCTGGGCACAGGGGTCTTTTCTGAGAATGATACTCCAACCAAGGACCATTCATAGGGATAACCTAGAGCCCCTGCACAGATGTAGCCCATGGCAGTTCAGTGTCCAAGTGGGTTCCTTAGTAATGGGGACAGGGACTATCTCTGACATGGTCTGATTGACCTGCTCTTGGATCATCTCTCCCTGAATGGGGAGCAGCCTTACCAGGCCACAGAGGAGGACAATGCAGCCACTCCTGATGAGACCTGATAGACTAGGATCAGAAGGAAGGGGAGGAGGACCTCCCACATCAGTAGACTTAGGCAGGGAAATGGTGGAGAAGGGGAAATGAGGGTAAGATTTGGAAGGGATGAGGGAGGGAGCTACAAGGGTTATACAAAGTGAATAAACTGTAATTAAAAACACTTATCAAAAAAACTGATAAGTAGAATTTTTAAGGGATGAGTAAATACATTTAGATCCACAAAATGGAAAATATGATATAGCATAATATATAGATTTGTCTTGTAAATATCAAATAAATAAACAGACATAAAATCCAGGGAATTTGTTCTTTAATGAAATGAAGACAGCAGTCTCAGAATGATAAATGTTGCCATAATTTAAGTACAGAGGAAATGACTGGGCCTCAGATGGTGAAGAGGGCATTGTGGGTTTTAAATATGTCTAATATTTGCAGCTGTGATGAACAGTGTGAGACTGCACACTTGTCAAATTAACTTAAAATTAAAAAATACAGTATGCCATTTGTATACAGGATAGCTACTGATTTTTTTTAATTAATCTTGTATCCAGCCACTTTCCTGAAGGGGAGAATCAGCTGTGGGTGTTGTTGGTGGAATTTTGGGTGTCACTTATGTATACTATCATATTATCTGTGAACGGTGATCCTTTAACTTTTCCTTTCCAATTTGTATCCCTTTGATCTCCTTTAGTTGTCTTATTGCTCTAGCTAGAACTTCTAGTACTATATTGAAGAATTATGGAGACAGTGGGCAACCTACTCTTGCCCTGAGTTTAGGGGATTTCTTTGAGTTTCTCTCTATTTAGTTTGATATTAGTTATCAGCTAGCTCTATATAGCCTTTATTATGTTTAGGTATGGGCTTTGTATCCCTAAGCTCTCCAAGACTGTCTATATGTACAAAAATGCAAATAGATCTATATTTATCATGCTTCCCAAAATCTCAAGTCCAAGTGCATTGAAGACCTCAACATAAGACCAGATACATTAAAGCTGCTAGAGGAGAAAGTGCATAAGAGACTTGAACTCATTGGCACAGAAGAAAACTGCCTGAACAGAACACACCAACAGCTCAAGTTCAAAGATCTTCAATTAATAAATGTGAACTCCTGAAACTGAAAGCTTTTGTAAAGCAAAGGACACTATCAGTAGAATGAAACAGCAGTATTCAGATTGGGAATTGATCTTCATCAATCTTACACCTAGTAAAGGGCTAATATCCAGAATATATAAAGAACTCAAGAAATTAAACACCAACAAACCAAATATCCAATTAAAAATGGAATACAGAGCTAAACAAAGAATTCTCAAAAGAAAAATCTTGATAGGGGAGGTTCTCCTCCCCTTTCATCTGACTCTAACCTATCACGTCTCATCAGGACTGGCTATATTTTCTTCCTCTGTGGACTGTTAAAGCTACCCTGACTGCCTCATGGGGAGGTGATTAAAGTGCCAGCCACTGAGTTCATGTCAGAGATTGCCCCTCTTCCCTTTACTATGGAACCCACTTGGACACTGAGTTGTCATAGGATATATCTGTGCAGGGCTTCTAGGTTATCTCCATGCACGGTTCTTGGTTGGAGTATCAGTATCAGAAAAGACCCATGGGCCCAGACATTTTGGTTCTATGCTCTCCTGTACCTTCCACGTCTTTCTATCTTCCCCTTCTTTCATAAGATTCCAAGTACTCTGCCCAAAATTTGGCTTTGAGTTTCAGCATCTGCTTTGCTGGGTAGAGCCTTTCAGAGGCCCTCTGTGGTAGGCTCCTTGTCTGTTCCCTGTTTTTTCCCTCTTCCAATGACTTTCCCATTTGCCTTTCTGCATGAGGATTGAGCATCTTTCCCATTGTTTTCCTTCCTGTTTAGCTCCTTTAGGTGTACAGATTTGAGTATGATTATCCTATTTTATATGTCTAATATCCACTTATAAGTGAGTGTATTACATTTGTGTCTTTCTGCTTCTGGGTTACCTCACTCAGGATGATCTTTTCCAGTTAGTACCATTTGCCTGAAAATTTAATAATTTACTTGTTTTTTTATTTTAATTTTTATTAATTACAGTTTATTTACTTTGTATCCCCCCTGTAGTTCCCTCCCAACCTCACCTTCCCTCCTCCTTCTCTACCCATGCCCCTCTCCCAGTCCACTGATAGGGGTGGTCTTCCTCTCCTTCCTTCTGATCCTTGTCTGTAAGGTCTCATTAGGAGTTGCTGCCTTGTCTTCCTCTGTGGCCTGGGAAGGCTCCTCCCTACTCAGGGGGAGGTGATCAAAGAACAGGCCAGTCAGCTCATGTCAGAGAAAGTCTCTGTTCCCATTTCTATGGAACCCATTTGGACACTGAACTGCCATGGGCTATATCTGTGCAGGAGTTCTAGGTTTTCTCCAGGAATGGTCCTTGGTTTGAGTATCATTTCAGAAAAGACCCCTGTGCCCAGATTTTTTGGTTCTGTTGCTCTCCTTGTGGAGCTCTTATCCTCTCCAGGTCTTAGTATCTCCTCTTCCTTCATAAGATTCCCTGCACTCTGCCCAAAGTTTGGCTATGAGTCTCAGAACCATCTATATACCCAAAGAAACTAATCAGGAAGGAGGACTCTGGCGAAAAAAGAGGATAGACATCAGAAGAGGGAGAAAATATGGAACAGGACAGGAGCCTACCACAGAGGGCCTCTGAAAGGCTCTACCCTACAGGGTATCAAAGCAGATTTCCTTGTTTTTAATTGCTGAGTAGACCTCCCCTATCAGTGAACTTGGTGAGGTGCAGGGGAGTAGAGGGAGGGAGGGCAGTATTGGGCGGGGACAAGGAAGGAGGCTACAGCTGGGATACAAAGTGAATAAATTGTAAAATTAAAGAAAATTAAAAATGCTTGGGAAAACAAACAAAAATCAACAAAAAAGGGGAATCTTGAATGGTGGAGAAGCACTTAAAATACTCAACATCCTTAGCCATCTGAGAAATGCAAATCAAAACAACTCTGAGATTCCATCTTACACCTGTCAGCATGGCTAATATCAAAATCTCAAGTGACAACACATGCTAGCTAGGAAGTGGAGAAAGGGGAGTGCTCCTCAATTGCTGGTGAGAGTGCAAGTTTGTACAAACCCTTTGGAAATCAATATGACACTTACTGAGAATACTGGAAATAGCCATACGTTATGAGCCAGCTCTACCAATTCTGGGCATACACCTAAAAGATGCTCTACCATACAACAAGGACATTTGTTCAACCATGTTCATAGAAGCTCTCTTTGTAATAGCCAGAAACTGGAAACAACCTAGATGTCACTCAAAAAAAGAATGGATAAAGAAACAGTGGTACCTTCACACAGTGGAGCACTTCAAAACTGTTAAAAACAGGAATTCATTAAATTTGCAGGTAGATTGATGGAACTAGAAAATATCATGCTGAGGTGAACCTTAAGTGGAAAGACACACATGGTATATACCCACTTCAATGTGGATTTTAGTCATATAGTACAGGACAGACATTCTACAATGTGCAGAGCCCAAGAAGCTAAATCCAATGGGAATCTTAGGATTCACCTGGGCCAACAAGTTGGGAGAGTATGGAATATATCTACATAGACTGTATTGCCTGCTTTTTGATCACTTCCCTTGATGGGACTTCCCTACAAGGACACAGGAGAGAAAAAGGAACTCAGTTCTCATGTGAATAGATGAGCTGGAATGTTTGGGTAGGGGGGCCCCACTATTCTGAAGAACAGGGAACAGGGGATGTAGGATGGAGGGTGGGACTGGGAGGAGAGTAGGGAGGGGTCTATGAATGAGATTGTGAATTGAATTCATTAAAAAAAAAACTTCAAAAAAACACCCTTATGCTTCATAAGTATTTAATTCTGTGGTTTGTGACATGCCTGACAGGATCAAGTATTAGGACAGTAGTCTTCAGCTGAGAAATTGTGGAGACTTCAAAAAGTGGAGCCTTTCTGGTGGCAATGAATCACTGAGATAGGAGCTTGTGATTTTGCTGTCTGCTTCTACTTCCTGTTGACTCTTTGCTTCTTGTTCTACTAAGATATGAGGCCAGGTATGCTACCTACCTTCCTGATAACACAAAATTTCCTGCTACCAGACAAGATAGGCTTTACCTTCTCAAAACAAGCTGAATGTACCTTTCTTCTTACACCAACAGCACAGACTCTAAGAGCAACAATCAATAAATGGGACCTCATGAAACTGAAAAGCTTCTGTAAAGCAAAGGACACCATCATCAAAACAAAACGTCTTCCTACAGACTGGGAAAGAATCTTCACTAACCCTTTATCTGACAGAGGACTAATATCCAGTATATACAAAGAACTAAAGAAGCTGAAAAGCAGCAAACCAAGTAATCCAATTAAAAAATGGGGAAGAGAGCTAAACAGAGAATTCTCGACAGAGGAATATCGAATGGCAGAGAAACACTTAAAGAAATGCTCATCCTCATTAGCCATCAGGGAAATGCAAATCAAAACAACCCTGAGATATCACCTTACACCCATGAGAATGGCCAAGATGAAAAACTCAAGTGACAACACATGCTGGAGAGGTTGTGGAGAAAGGGGAACCCTCCTCCACTGCTGGTGGGAATGTAAACTGGTACAACCACTCTGGAAAGCTATCTGGTGCTTTCTAAGACAATTAGGAATAGTGCTTCCTCAAGACCCAGCTATACCACTGCTAGGTATATACCCAAAGCATGCTCAAGTACACAAAAGGGATACTTGTTCAACCATGTTTATAGCAGCTTTATTTGTAATAGCCAGAACCTGGAAACAACCCAGATGTCCATCAACGGAAGAATGGGTACAGAAATTATGGTATTTCTACACAATGGAATACTACACAGCAATCAAAAAGGAGGAAATCATGAAATTTGCAGGCAAATGGTGGGATTTAGAAAACATCATTCTGAGTGAAATTTCCCAGAAGGAGAAAGACAAACACGGTATATACTCACTTATATAGACCTATAAGATATGATAAACATAATGAAATCTATACACCTATAAAAGATAATCAAGAGAGTGGACATGGGGTAAGAGGATCAATCCTCGTTTAGAAAGACAGATGGGATGTGCATTGGACGCATGACAGGGGTCTACTGAGCGCATCTGAAAGCCTCTAACTAGCACTGTTTTCAAAGCAAGGACTCATGACCAAATCTTTGGCAGAGTACAGGGAATCATAAGAAAGAAGGGGAGTTAGTCTGATCGGGAAAGGATAGGAGCTCCACAAAGACCAAATATATCTGGGCATAGGGTCTTTTCTGAAACTGACATTCAACCAAGGACCATGTATGGATATAACCTAGAACCTCTGCTCAGATGTAGCCTGTGGTAGCTCAGTAACCAATTGGTTTCCCCAAGTGAGGGGAACAAGGACTATTTCTAACAGGAACTCAATGAAGATACCTGATAAAACAGGATCAGATGAGTGGGGGGGAGGTCCCCCCCTATCAGTGGACTTGGAAAGGGGCACAGTAGTGATGAGGGAGGGAGGGACTGGGAGGGAACGAGGGTTCGGGGCAGGGCTGGGATACAGAATTAATAAAATGTAACTGATAAAAAAATAAAAAAAATAAAAAAATAAAAAAATTCAAGTTAAAAAAAATAATAATAAAATAAAAAAAAACAAATAGCTTCTTTTCAGGCATTTTTTCACAACAATAAAAGTAGCTAAAACAATACTTCAATTAATTTGACCAAAATAATTTAAAATCAACGTGTATTATTTATATCCTCATTTAAAGCAGATAGTCATTTTCTACACTTTTCTTTAAATTTGTCATTTTCTTTTTCTTATGTATTTGATTTTATCATTTTATGTGTTTGAATGCTTATATGGTTTGTTCACAATATGTATAGCTAGTATCCTCAAAGGCCAGAAGGGAGCATTGGATATCCTGGAACTGGAATTATTGATGATTCTGACCCGCTATGCGTCTGCTGGGATTGAACTCGGGTAGTTCCTTTGGAAGTGCATCTCATGCTGTTAAACACTGAGCTATTTATCCAGCATTATTTTGCACTTGCTCTTAAAGTTGACCTCCCTAATGAATAATCTAAAAATGTTAAGCATTTAATAGATCAAAACAAACTAAAATCATTGTCATGTCCTTGTTACTGCACTGTAGAATATTCATTGTGAATAGCATGCCTGACTGGATGAAAGCATCTCTGCATAACCTAATGTTTAGGTAAAGTCCCTGTGTGCATACTCAGGGCTTTACAATGATCCGAGATAGGATGGCACTAAGTTCTGGTTCCTTGTTTCCCTCTAAAGTTCTTGAGCAGAAATCTAATGACCCCTGTGATGGTATTAGTAGTTAGAAAATTTGAAAGTCAGTTAGGTCATGGGTGTAGGGTCCTCATGAAGTGTAACAGACCCTTCACCACAGAAGCTTCAGAGAGTTCCTGTAGCAGTAGCAGCAAGTGAAGATACAGTAAGAAAGCACCGTACACGAGCAGGATGCAAAGCACCTTCAACTGAGAAAAATAAATCCCTGCAACTGCTGGCCATTTAGTAGATTGTATTTTGGAGCATGGTTTGTGTAAATGTAGTTTAAAGATTTGACTATAAGATGTAAGAGTAATGTGATTAGGAAAGAAAAGAAAAGAACAGAAAGAGGAGAAAATGTTGTGAAGGAAAGGAAGGAAAGAAAAGTAAAAGAAAGGAGAGAAAAAAGAAAAGAAAATGAAAGAACAAAAGACAAGAGTAATGAGTATGCACAGTTTTTTTAGAAATATAATGAAGGACCACTGTGACTTTGAAAAGAGTAACAGGAACTGCTTTAAGCTAAGAGCAGTGTTTCCTATCAGAGTGTTTTGAAAGTTGACTGTGAAGATGTGGAAAACATTAAGAAATTACAGAATCATCCAAGTGGGAAATGATGTTCCCATGCCTGAAATGTCAGCTGCACCAATGGTGAGACACTGTAATATCTATCTATATCTATATCTATATGTCATATATATCTATATCTATCTATATATGTTATGTGTGTGTGTATTTCTTCTTGATGTAAGTTTGAAGTCCCTTCTAATTAAATATATATTGGGTTGGTTGCTTTTTGAGATGGATTCTCACTACGTAGCCCTGGTTGGACTGGGATAAAAAGAAAGCACTACCACACCCAGCATCAAGATCTGTTGTTGTTTGTTTTGAGGATACCTTTGGTAACATTTGGTGATGACCTAAATGTAATAGATTATAACAGAAGAACAATGCCAAAGTAAATTACTATTGATGATCTTTGATCCAAATGACAGAAAAGACAAAACAATGATATAATTCTACACACACATAAACACACACTACCTTACTTTCAAATCTCCTCCAGCACTTATTTCTTTTTGATGTAGCTTAAATCCCTTTTAGTCTAAAACCTAGCCCTTAGAATAAAATGTCTAATACAAAGCATGTTTTCAGCCTCACAGGACTAGAAATGTCTCTTTTTATCTTCTTAAATTCCACAAATGCATCCTGCACTCACTTTTATTATGCTTGTTTTATTTTTCTTACCTTTTTTCAATTTCAAAAGTGAAGTATATTCTTCAGTCCACTTATCCCTGTGCCTATCTGAATCACCCCTCCTAAACTGTTGAGAGGAAATGTCAACAAATCTTACATGGCTTTTCAATTTGATAATAGGTGATATTTGAGGTTTAGAGATATTTCAGAAAACATCCCAAGAGAAGCAAACTGTACCTTCTTCAAGTCATGTAGTCAATAAATTTCTACCTGCAAACTTCCACTTTTGGTTCTTTTGCTTTTGTTTATGTCTGACTTTTGGTTTTTAAGCAGGATGACTTGGCCATTTGGGTAGAAGAGTTTGACTCTATTTGAATATCAAATCTCAACTAAAGAAGTACATTAAAGTCCAGATTACCCCCTTGACTTTGGTTTCCTCCATGTCCTTTCATTTTTCTCCTGCAAGTCGCCATTACCACTGGAACTCTGTCCCATGGTTGGCTGCATGTCCCAGCATCTGTCTCAATATGCTGCTGGTTTGAGCCTCCCAGATGACAGTCAAGTTAGGCTCCTGTCTGCAAGCATAGCAGAACATCATTAATAGTGTCAGGATTTGGATCTCAGTGGGGTGGGTCTCAGGTCGGGTCAATTGTTGGTTGGAAATTTCCTCAATCTTTTTTCCTTCTTTATCTCTGCACTTCTTGTAAGCAGATTCATTTTTGGAGCAGAGGTTTTGTCAGTGAGTTGTTGTTCCCCTCCTTTCCTCTAGTCCTGCCTGTCTAGGAGGTGGTCACTTCAGCTTCCATGTACCCATCACCCAACTCCTGTTAGGAGTCTCAGCTAGAGCCACACCCACATTCTCCTCCCAGGAGCCTACCCTGTAGCAGACCTCCAGCTTGACAAAGAATTGATCTCCCTCCGTTTCCTTTCTTGTTCCCAGCCCTCTCACCTCCCACTCCCATTCTCCCCACCTCTGATACCCACCTTTCCTCCCTCCCCATTCCATTTCCTGCCCAGTTCCCTCTCTTCATCCACTTTTGCTGTCTTTTCTATTTCCCCTTCTGAGTGACATTCTAGCACCCTCCTTTGGGCCCTCCTTGTCACTTAGCTTCTTTGGATCATGGATTGTAGTATGGTTATCCTGTAATATCCGCTTCTTATGAGTGAGTACATACCACTTGTGTCTTTCTGGGTCTGGGTCATGTCACTTAGGATGATCTTTTCTAGTTCCATCAAGTGGCAACATATTCTGGAGAGGATGTGGAGAAAAGGTGGGAGTTTCTGGTGGGAGTGCAAACTTGTACAGCCCCCCGTGGAAATCAATCTGGTCTTTTCTCGGAACAGTGGGAATAATTCTATCTCAAGACCAAGTTATACCACTCTTGGGCATAGACCCAAAAGGTGCTCCACCATACAATGAAGACATTTGCTCAGCTGTATTCACAGTGGCTTTGTTCATAACAGCCAGAAACCTAGGTGTCCCTCAACTGAAAAATAGATACAGAAACTGGGGTACATTTACACAGTGGAAGGCTGCTCAGCTATTAAAAACAAGGAAATCATGAAATTTACAGGCAAATGGATGGAACTACTTGTAATTTTTTTGCTATCATAATTCCTTTCTTTAGATTTATTCTTAATTTATGATTATGTGTATATGTTTGTGTCTATATGCATATATACACATATGTGTGCAGGTGTCTGCAGAGGGCAGAAAGAAGACATTGAGTTTTCTGGAGATGGAATTACAGGCAGTAACTTTGATGTTCCTTATGGGGGTACTGGAAACAGAACTCGAGTTCTCTGCAAGTGCAGCCTGTGCTCTTAACCGATGAGCTATTTCTGCAGCTTCCAGGATTTCTTTTGATTGAATCGTTCTTGCTTCTTAATTATCAGCTCAAGATGCTGAATTTATCTGTACCTCTACTTGAAATAATTTTACGTATTTTTTTCTTAGAATCATGACCATTCTCAGGTCACCAGGCTTAGGTCAAACAGCCAAAGAAACACAAATTTACAACTGTAATGTCACTTAAAATATTAATCACCGAATAAAATTCAGAAACGTCTACATTAGTGCATATATATATATACACAAATATATGTGTGTGTGTATGTATATGTATATACTCTATATTTAACAAGCTTCCTTGAGTTATCAACAGGATATTCAAGTTTCCTCATACTAAAAAGGGATGAATACTGATGTTTATCAAGAAATATGTATTTGAAAATAATAGGATCTACGAATATACAACCATGCCTGAAACAACTTAGATTCATGAGAGATATATCTGTTCAAAAGATTTCTAAATCCTCTGACAATAAAGTAAGCTAATTCAATACTGTTCAGTTAGTTAATATTAATAACAAATTAAATAAAAGGCTTTCTTGTAGTAACTGACATATCTGTCATGCTAACGATGGAAATGGCCTCTTGATAATTGATTATTGACTTCATATTTACATACATGCATATGTATATTGGGAAGATTTATCTGCCTAAGACATCTCCTTGATCTTTGGGATTATGTATTTCATTCGAGGACTGATAAAAGTAGGATAGCAAGATATGATTAGCTTTTTCTTTTTTATTTTTAATTAAACTTTATTTACTTTGTATCCCCCCTCTAGTTCCCTCCCTCCTCCCCTCCCAATCCCTACCCCTCTACCCTTTCTACACACACTCCCCTCCCCAACTTTACTGGTAGAGTAGGGTTGCTTTTTCTTCCCTCTGATCCTAGTTTGTTAGATCTCATCAGTAGTGGCTGCATTGTCTTCCTCTGTGGCCTTGTAAGGCTGCTCCCCCCCAGGGAGAGGTGATCAAAGAGCAGGCCAATCAGTTCATGTCAGAGACAGTCCCTGTTCCCATTACTATGGAACCCACTTGGACACTGAACTGCCTTGGGCTATATCTGTGCAGGGGTTCTAGGTTATCTCCATGCATGGTACTTGGTTGGAGTATGAGTCTCAAGAAAGACCCCTGTGCTCAAATTTTTTGGTTCTGTTGCTCTCCTTGTGGACCTCCTGTCCTCTCCAGATCTTACTATTATTTCCCACTTCTTTCCTAAGATTCCCTGCACTCTGCCCAAAGTTTGGCCATAAGTCTCAACATCTGCTTTGATAATCTGGACGGCAGAGCCTTTCAGAGGCCCCCTGTGGGAGGCTCCTAACTTGTTTCCTGTTTTCTTCTTCTTCTGGTGTCCATCCTCTTTGCCTTTCCAGTGGGGACTGAGCATTTTAGCCAGAGTCCTAACTCTTGCTTAGTTTCTTTAGGTGTAGATATTTTAGTAGGTTTATCCTGTATTTTATGTCTATGTGAGTGAATATATACTGTGTGTGTCTTTCTGCTTCTGGGATAGCACACTCAGGATGATCCTTTCCAGATCCCACCATTTACCTGCAAATTTCATGATTTCCTTGTTTTTAATTGCTGACTAGTATTCCATTGTGCAGATGTACCACAATTTCAGTATCCATTCTTCAGTTGAGGGGCATCTGGGTTGTTTCCAGCTTCTGGTTATTACAAATAAAGCTGCTACAAACATGGTTGAGCAAATGTGCTTATTGTGTACTTGAGCCTCTTTTGGATATATGCCTAGGAGTGGTATAGCTGGATCTTGAGGAAGCACTATTCGTTGTTGTCTGAGAAAGCATCAGATTGATTTCCAGAGTTGTTGTACCAGTTTACATTCCCGCCAGCAGTGGAGGGGTGTTCCCCTTTCTCCACAACCTCTCCAGCATGTGTTGTCACTTGAGTTTTTGATCTTGGCCATTCTGATGGGTGTAAGGTGAAATCTCAGGGGTTTTTTTTTTTTTGATTTGCATTTCCCTGATGGCTATTGAGGTTGAGCATTTCTTCAAGTGTTTCTCTGCCATTTGATATTCCTCTATTGAGAATTCTGTTTAGCTCTGTTCCCTATTTTTTAATTGGATTACTTGATTTGTTGCTTTTCAACTTCTTTAGTTCTTTATATATACTGGATATTAGAGCTCTGTCAGATAGAAGGTTGGTGAAGATTCTTTCCCAATCTGTAGGTAGTCGTTTTGTTTTGAGGACAGTGTCCTTTGCTTTACAGAAGCTTTTCAGTTTCATGAGGTCCCATTTATTGATTGTTGATCTCAGAGCCTGTGCTGTTGGTGTTCTGTTTAGGAAGTTGTCTCCTGTACCAATGAGTTCTAGGGTTTTCCCCACTTTTTCTTCTAATCGATTTAATGTGTCTGGTTTTATGTTGAGGTCTTTAATCCACTTGGACTTTAGTTTTGTGCAGGGTGATAAGTATGGATCAATTTGCATTTTTCTACATGTAGACATCCAGTTAGACCAGCACCATTTTTTGAAAATGCTATCTTTTTTTTTCATTTTATGTTTTTGGCATATTTGTCAAAGATCAGGTGTCCATAAGTGTGTGGGTTTATTTTTGTGTCTTTTGTTCGGTTCCATTGATCCACCATTCTGTTTCTATGCCAGTACCATGCATTTTTTATTACTGTTGCTCTATAGTACAGCTTGAGATCAGGGATGGAGATACCTCCAGAAGATCTTTTATTGTAGAGTATTTATTTTTTTGCAATTCTAGTTTTCTTGTTATTCCATATGAACTTGAGAATTTTTCTTTCCAGGTCTGTAAAAAATTGTGTTGATAATTTGATGGGAATTACATTGAATCTGTAGATTGCTTTTGGTAAGATGGACATTCATGTTTAAAGTCTTGGAGAGATCAAGAATACAAGGCACATATCTAAACATAGTAGAGGCAATATACAGCAAGTCTATAGCCAACATCAAACTAAATGGAGAGAAACTTAAAGCAATCTCACTGAATTAGGGACAAGAAAAGGCTGCCCACTCTTTCCATAACTCTTCAACATAGTTCTGGAAGTCCTTGCTAGAGCAATAAGACAATTGAGAGAGATAAAGGTGACACAAATGGGAAAGGAAGAAATCAAAGTATCACTATTAGCAGATGATATGAGAGTATACTTGAGTGACCCCAAAAATTCTACCAGGGAACTCCTACAGCTGATAAACACCTTCAACAAAGTGGCAGGTTACAAAATTAACTAAAAAAAAAATCAGTAGCCCTCCTGTACACAAAAGACAAAAGGGCTGAGAAAGAAATTAGGGAAACAACACCCTTCACAATAGCCACAAATGACATAAAGTACCTTGGTGTAACCTTAATCAAGCAAGTCAAAGACTTGTATAAAAAAAAATTCAAGTCTCTGAAGAATTAGAAGATATGAGAAGGTGGAAAGATCTCCCATGCTCATGGCTTGGCAGGATTAATATAGTAAAGATGGCCATCTTACCAAAAGCTTTTTCTTTTTTTAAAGATTTAATTGTGTGTGTGTGTGTGTGTCTTTGTGTGTGCATCTGTGTGTACATATTCAGCTGGGTGCAGATACCAGTAGAGACCACAAGAATGGTTTGGTTTCCCTGGAGTTATGAGGAATTATAAGCTGTATAACATGGGTTCTGAGAATGAAGCTTGAGTCTTTTACAAAAGCAATTGTTCTTGACTACTGAGCCATTTATTCAGTCCTGGCTTCTGTTACAGTGCAGTGACCATAAGATGTCCTCTTATTTTTTTTTTTTCTCAACTACAACTGTCTTCAACTCCTTTCATACTTTGCTGTTCAGTTTTCCTTGAGTCATAGGATGAATGATAATTTGATGTAGTAGAGCAAAGTTTTAAGTGCTATTGTCTGAATTGGAACCTTTTTGGTCCAGCTGTCAGTCCTGAAAAGAGCATTTGTATGACAATGGCAATACTTTCAGCGTAGCAACTGAAATATCTATGTCATTTGTGTTCCAACACTCAAAAACCCAGAGCGTCCAAGGCAAGTGAAGTTCAACCACTACCACGTGGAGTGTCTTATTTACTTTTGTATTCCTCTGGTAAAAGACTGTTACCAAATGAACTTATAAAAGACAGCATTTAATTGTACTTATGGCTCCAGCGAATTAGACTCCATGATGGCAGAGGAGAGACATAATGACAGGAAGAGCTGAGAGAGCACATCTTTACCATAAGCAGGAGACAGAGAACACACTGGGAATAACGTGTATCTTTTGAAACCTAGAAGCCATCCCCAATACCACATTTCCTCCAACAAGGTTATACTTCCTTATCCTTGGCAAATGGTTCTACCAACTGGGGACCAAATATTTAATCATGTGAGCCTATGTAGCCAGTTAAATTCAAACTATCACATGCACATAGCTAGAGATGGTGACACACATATATAATCCTAGCACCTTAAAAGCAGAGATAGGTTCCTTGGTTAAGTCAGATTTGGCTATGTGATGATGCTCTATCTAATAAATAGATATTATTACAATTCTTTGAGATTTTGAGTTTCTTTTTTTTTTAATTTTTATTTTTATCAGTTACATTTTATTTATTCTGTATCCCAGCCGTGCCCCGAACCCTCATTCCCTCCCAGTCCCTCCCTCCCTCACTCATCACTACTGTGCCCCTTTCCAAGTCCACTGATAGGGGGGGACCTCCCCCCATTCATCTGATCCTGTTTTATCAGGTATCATCATTGAGTTCCTGTTAGAAATAGTCCTTGTTCCCCTCACTTGGGGAAACCAATTGGTTACTGAGCTACCACAGGCTACATCTGAGCAGAGGTTCTAGGTTATATCCATACATGGTCCTTGAGGAGAAAGACAAACACGGTATATACTCACTTATATAGACCTATAAGATATGATAAACATAATGAAATCTATACACCTAAAAAAGATAATCAAGAGAGCGGACATGGGGTAAGAGGATCAATCCTCTTTTAGAAAGACAGATGGGATGTGCATTGAACGCATGACAGGGGTCTACTGAGCGCATTTGAAAGCCTCTAACTAGCAGTGTTTTCAAAGCAAAGACTCATGACCAAACCTTTGGCAGAGTACAGGGAATCATAAGAAAGAAGGGGAGTTAGTCTGATGGGGAAAGGATTGGAGCTCCACGAAGACCAAATATATCTGGGCACAGGGTCTTTTCTGAAGCTGACATTCAACCAAGGACCATGTATGGAGATTTTGAGTTTCTATGAGCCTGGAGAGATTGGGATACTACTAATAGAATCATCAAGCCTAGATACAAGTCTCTTATTGGCAGGAGAATTTCTTGAACAAATTTTGAGAATTTAAGCAAGTGAAAGCATGTTTTGAGGAATGTTAGGCATTAGCAAAATGAAGGAGAGATGAATACAACAAAGAAATACAAAATCTAGCACAGACCTTAATTTGCTTTGTGGTAAAGTTATGCTTTGAATTTTGATGACAGTGCCTCAAAAATTACTTCTTTTTCTGAATTTCTCTGCAATGCTATGATTCTATATTTTCCTTTTGTTGGGGAGATGGCACTGTTTCTACTTCTAAAAACTGTTACTTAAGTTGGTCTGTATTAAATTATTTCCCTTAATTATGCAATATTATTTGTCTCAGATCATGGAGAAGCATATTTTTCATATGCATCCACAAATGAATTTTTCAAAACTTGATTTTGTTTTACTGTTATAATTTTACATATAAGCAGATGTAACTTAGAACCCTTGAAAACACCATCTAATTTGCTACTTTATTTTGAGTTCTAATCTTTTCATCAGTTCACTCTAGGTCCTTAATGGGAAGACAGCCAAGTCTAATTCTCCAATAAGAAAAGTAATGTTACTTTTGAAAAGCTGCTTTATGATTTTTTAACAAGTAAAAAAACATAATTAAAAACACAAAAGTAGAATTTAATGTAAACAAATTTTTCTCATTCTTATAATCATTGGTAGCTTCTATTACTTAACAATTCTCATTATAATTGATGTTTAAAAATAAAATTATATTTTATTTTTTAATGCGGTGTGACCTCTAATTTTCCCTCATATAATGCTGAGTATTCTCCATAATTTGTAGATTCCACTTATTCTTTCTCAGAGACAATAGTGATCAGTGTCTTTTAAAGTATTTTTTAATTTAAAGAAGGTTTATGCATTCTTACAATAATGTGGCATTAATATTCACTTTGATTAAAATAGAGATAAATTTTGAGATAAAATGTATTTTAAAAATCCCAAAGATATCTCTCTCTCTCCTTCTTCTCCCTCTCCCTCTGTCCCCCTCCCTCTTTCCCCTTTGTGTGTGTATATGTTCTGTATGTGTATATATGTGTTTTACATTTATGATATGTATGATCAAATATATTTACATTTTCTATTCTTGGCTGTGAAAATGTAGTTTGCAGTGTGAGACTTATTTTTTATATTATAGTTCTTAGCAATTTAAGTGAGTCACTTGACAAATATCTTTCTCTCCAGAAAAAATTGTTAAAATGATTAATTTATGCAGACAATAATCAATAAAATTTATATATTTCAATATTTTACATATGACATATGTGATATGGGACAGAAGGACAATAGAAAAAAAGAGAAGCTGAGGGTGAGGGCATCTCTGCGACACGCTGGAGAACTAAGTCAGGGTAGGCTCCTGAGGAGTATCAGGGATGCTCAAGCAGAGACTCCTAGCAGCAGAGGCCATAGAGACTGAAGAGGACACCTTCTACCTAGTCTAACAGAGGGGAATACCAACCCACCCACAATAACTTTGACCCAAAATTTACCAGGCCTACAAGATGTGCAGGGATAGAAATAGAGCAGAGACTGAGGGAGCACAGCCAATGCCTGTCCCGACCAAAACCCCACCCTATTGGAGAGTGCCAACCCCTGAACTATGAATGACACTAAACGTGAGACTGCAGCCTGACAGAGTTGTCATCTAAGAAGGACGACCTAGCAGTGCCTCAAAACAAGTGCCAAAAATCACAGCCAAACATTGAGTGGATGATGCATAGGGCATCTTGTGAAAAAGTGGGAGGAAAGAAAAGGTGACAAGAGCTCCACAGAAGACCAACAAAGCCAAACGAGTACCCGGAAGAGGAGCTGATTGAAACACAAAAAAGAAAATGTCACAAGCAAAAGACAATGTCTCAAGAAGATTAAGAATAACATCTCTTATTGGAGTTGGAGAAATGACTCAGATGTTAAAAGCACAAGCTACAATTGTAGAGGCGCCACGTTTAGTTATTAGCACACGAGGGTCAGCTTAGCCATCCTCGGCAACTTCAGTTCCAAAAGATACGATGCGCTTTTCTGGACTTTGTAGTTAGTCACCTGCACACTTGTGTGTGCATGCACACATCCACACACAAACACACACACATGAGGCACACACACATACAGACAAGGAAAACTCATATGCATAAAAACTTATAAAAAAGAATGAGGAAATACTTGAGAGCCATGTAGTTCTTGGTTGCATTTCAAGTTTGCTATTAGTAAATGAGCAAATATTACGTGTGTGTATATATATATATAATATTTATCAATTACAAAAGAAGAGAGAAAGATAGTCCTGGAGGAATGATACATACTATTCTTGCAAATGACCCTAGCTCAGTTCTCAGCACCCACATACAGTACTCACAACCACCTTTAAATACAGTTCCAGAGGACCTGATGCTAAAGCAGATAGAAAATCAAGTAGACAGAAATGATTTGAATAAGAAATTGAGGGTATTAATTTACTTTTAGTGTGATTACAAATATTTGTTTTAGAAAAAAATTATTCTAATTTGTTGCCCTCTGGTACAATGTCCTTTTTATATCCCTTTCTTCCTCCCTCTCCCCTGCATCACTGTGTGTATATGTGTACCTATGTGTATTCATGTTTCTTCTTTAGAGGTTTCTTACCAGAAATTACATTATAAATTTGATATACAAAGGCAGAATAAAATAAAATTTAAATAAAGTCTAGAAAATAACTACACTTATATGCAAGAAAAAAATCATAATATAGAAGTATTACATGTAAGTTTCAAGAATCCATCTGTTATCAGGAAACATAAGGACATGTTACCCACTGCAGAATAGTAATTAGAACTTAGTTCTGTTGAACCTGATGTCCATGTTACAAAGGATTGTTTGCAAGATTACAAAGTTGAGTCTTAGATACACAGGAATGAACGATGTGGGTGTCCAAAGAGGAACGGCTGGGCTGTTCTGCCATTATGGTTCTACTCTCCCCAACACAAGCAAAGCCAGCTGTGGAATTTCACTTTGTGCTGCTGGTTTCACTGCAGTTTCCTAAGCAACAATGTAAGCCCTTCATGATGGCGTAGTTATGCCAGAAGTGGCCAGAGTGAATGAATCCTCAGTTCTTTCTTCTTGCTGGTATATGCATTTCATTTCTATTTTAATAGTTGTTCCCCTTATTTTATTTATTTCAAAGTTTCTAGCCAGCATAATTTATCCTACTAGTGAAACATCAATACAAATGAAAATCTTCAATTTCAGAAAAAAAAAATCATCTAATTTGTGATTGTGCCTCTTGACCTTCCTTATTTATTATATAAGTATCTAGTTGTATGTATGAAATATAATTAAAATTAGAATTGAGTAAACAAAATCTAAAAATAAACAACAAAATAACGGAAGAGATGTTTAAGTACTAAGAGACATTTTTGAAGAAACACAAAAGAAAGCAAACCAAAACCTATACTGCTAATGTTCTGCATCATCTTCATATTGTTTCTAAGAGAGTATTTGTCACAAAAGGCAGTGCCCACAGTGTTGCAGAAGATGTACAGTCATTTTCTGGGTGATGGAACATAGAGGGAGCTGTTGCCCAAGGCATGATAATCCATTCAGCATTACAGTGAAATTTTCCACTGAAACAGAATATTTTCAAAGCCGCACTCCTAAGACCTAAATTCATAGCTAAAATGTGAAGTAAAATGTCAGTGAGGTTGGTATTTTTGGAAGGAAATTATAATAAAAATTATCTGTCGCCTTTCGCTGAAAAAAAAAATTCATGAAAAAAATGTCTTTTATTATGCCAAACAAGAATAGCTTCAAGAAGATGGAAATAATCTACATTGTTTTCACATGACATTGTATCCACTTTCATGCTGATGGGATTTATGGAGGAGAACATAATCTTTAAATTTGAATTACATATACCTGTAAACAGTATTTAAATTATTCTCAAAGTTCTGACTTTTAAAACATTTTGATGGCATTTAGAAATTGTAAATTTATGAATTAATTGATATTAGGCAGAGAAAACATGTTGCAGAAGGTCAAAATCATGGTGATTTATGGTTCCATAATCACCATAAAAATTCATTACACATATAAGACAAAGAAACATTTGGCTGGTGACAGAAACTGAAGACAAACAGCATTCTAAAGTAATTGAACATATAATCCGAATTTGTGCCACCTGGTTAGTTGTGAATTAGCCAACATGAATAATAACGTTTTCTAAGAATGTTCCCCATCAATTAGTATTTAAATATGAACTGTCACATGGATTGACACATTATGTGATAAAATTTAAAATAGCTTTTAAACTACTGTTCTCATAAAGATCTCTCAAGTGCTCTGAGATAGATATGTATTCCCTGATTGTCTCTGGCAATGCAGCCAGCCCATAATGCTATAAATGTTGGCTTATTCTTGGTCACTTGGCAACAACTAGGACATCGTTATTAATGGTCTTGTCTTTGCAGTGACAATTGGCAGAGGCAGCTGAGAAGTGTGGAGGAAGCTCCTGGAGGAGATGAACTTTAGCCATGCATCTCTCCTTGGTGTCCAGACTTTCAGGAACTTTAGAAGCATCGTTTTTTAATAGTTCTTTTGTTTACTTTTTGTTTACTTTAGGAATGTCAGGTGTAGTGTCTCTGAGTGTCAGCTTCCCAGTGCAAATGTTTTGTGAGGTTGTGAGGTCTGTCCCATGGCTGTAGTATGCATCCTTCTTTTGTACTAGAAAAGAGCAGTTTTAAGCCACATTTCTGACAAGACATTTTGAAGGTTTATGATTAAAGCTCTTTGAGTACTATTGTATAATCTTGGGTGTATATATATATAATTATATAAAAAGAATTTTAAGACTGGTTCTAGAAATGATTCATGGTGATATAATGAACATGATCATCTTATATTCAAAGGTACATGTTTTAAATATTTTATTTTTTTAAGTTTTTTAATATTTTATTATCTTATGTCTTTTACTGCATTCCTATGTGATAAGAGAAAACACTCAAGGGTGGATGGTTTTAACAATATTACCAAATAAGTGAAGGAATGTCACAATTTTTTTTTCTCTTATTTCCACAATACAACTCCTTTAAAAGCTTCAGATAAAAGAAATCACTCACTTTTCAGGTTATTGGGGGAAGATCTGGATAAAAATGGAAAGAATATTTAAGTCAGAACCACATGTTTAATTGCTACTAAATTCTAGGTCTCCTGTTATAAAAGGAAATGGCTAAATTAACACCAAAACAAATGAGGTGTTCTCTGATTAGCATTTGATATTATGGACATAATATCAAATTATGGACATAGGCAGAGCAATTTAATCCAATTTTGAGAAGATGGGTGGTTTTTTAACAGGTTGATAAAGTGTATGTGAAATAAATGAAAAAGATCATAATAATTACATTACAAGAATTATATAACAGAAGATATTAAACATGAAATAAATACTGTTGTAAGGAATGAAAAGGAAATAAATCAAGAAAACAGACTCAAAATGTTTTTTTTTAATTTTAATTTTTTTTCACAATTTATTCATTATATATTCCCATTAAAGCCTCCTCTCTCAGGTCTTCCCAGTCCCACTGTCCCTCCCTCTTCCACCCTATCCCTTTCCCCTAGTCCACCGAAAAGAGAGAGTTCTGCTCCTTTGCCATCTACCCATAGCTTTTCAAGTCTCATCAGGACTGGCTGGATCCTCTTCCTTTGAGGCTTAGTAAGGCTGCATCTCCAGGGGCAAATGATCAAAGAGCAGGCAACTGAGTTCATGACAGAGGCAGCCCCTGCTCCCCTTACTCAGGTACCCATATGGAGACTGAGCTGCCAATAGGCTACATCTGAGCAGGGGCTCTAGGTCCTCTCCATGCATGGTCCTCAGTTGCAGCAGTCTCTGCAGGACCTCTGGGCTCAGATTTTGTAGCTTTGTAGTTCTCCTTGTGGGGTTCCTGTCCCCTCAATGTCCCTCTATCCCCACACCCCTCTTCTTTCATAAGACTCATTGTGCCCTGCCCAAAGTACGACTTTGAGTCTCAGCATCTACTGTGATCCCCTGTTGGGCTGGAGCCATTCAGAGGACCCTCTATAGTAGGTTCATGCTGGAGAGGATGTGGAGAAAGGGGAACCTTCCTCAAAATGCTTTCTAATCCTGGGGTGAAACCTGGGGCCTTGCAGACACTTGACTTCTATTAGACAACATCCAATTCTTGCTAATATAGAGTTTGATTTTACATGAACTGTTTTTATAAAAAGAAAAGTCATTGATTATCTATAACAAAACTACATACTCAGTTTCTAGATTTTTACTTTGAAAATGTGCATTCACTATTTTAAAAAAGATTACAATAACCAGTGTATTCACCGCAGTGGTCGTTGCAATCTCAGTAGAGATGAATCTGCCTTAGTGCTCTGCTGCAAGCGATGGCCAGGAAAATATACAAATGCGTGATAGGCAGAAAAGAAGGTTGACCTTTGACCTCCACACATGACACTGTACACATATGCATAAACAAAAAACACTCAATAATGATAAATTATAAAAATATATTTTTAATTTGTTGATACATTAATAAGAGCTTAAAAACTAAGGGATAGCTCTCTATGAATTGAACTGGTAAAGATACATATTAAAACAGTATAATCAATGTAGTAGGCTTCATGAAGAAAATAAATGAGAACAAATTTGAGAGCAAGTTCTTTTCCAGAAGCCAGTAAAATGCTTACCTGTAGCAATGGCAAGTGGGCAGGAATAGGAACAGCAATCTTATGAGCAAGTGCTTAGATATTGGTGGTTGGGGTTCACACATTTCACAATGAGTCCTGCTAAGAATATGGATGACCCAAAATGAGAAGAGAGGGAGAAAATTCTTTATGGCCATTTTTAACCTACCAATGTGATTTTACATATCACATAATTAATTAATTTAAATTGCCTAGAAATATTCAAATTGAAGGCAAGTGCTTAGACATTGATTATGAAATACCACTGTCCAAGGAAATGGAATGATATGAAAAGGGGAGGAGTAAGGGGGGATGGGGAAGGAGATTAATCAGAAAGCAATATAGATAGAGAGAGAGAGTGTTCCAGGACCTCTTTAGAGATCATGCACAGAAAGCCTAAGGCAGGCAGTTGTGCAAACAAAGAAAGGTGGTGAGAGTAAATGAAGAATATGTCAACTTGATATGTTAAAAGGAGAATTTAGATTTAAAAGCATTGAGAAGGATTGTAATACATAAATATGATTGATACTAGTCTTAAGCAAAATTCAAAAATTCAAAAAAGGCAAAAACATCAAGGAGAAGAAAAATGTAAGATGAAAGCCTTTATATATAAAGGCTTTACATATATATATATATATATATATATATATATATATACACATATATATATACCTAAAACATACAGAATTGAATAGATTAATATATTGCAAACACAGATATAAAAGTTGTTTAGTCATGAGTTTTCAAAGAATCTAAACAATGTGTATTATTTGTGTACTTAACACAGTATTTAAGCAACCTCAAAAGCAGATATTACAGATTTTACTGTTATTAATGAACTGAATGAGGCCATTTCACATGAAGATTCTGACTGTCACTACCTCAATAATCATCGAGCCACAGGCATCATTCATCACTTCTTAGGATACATTGAAAACACAACATGAACAAGTTAGGCTTCTCCCTCTGAAATATTTCCACGAGAAGGTGAATTATAAGAAAAGATGGACAAATATTGGTTGTGACGTAGTTGAAAGATGGCCTTTTCTCATCAGTTAATTATCTTTAAAGCTAAAGATCAATCACCATGTATGGGTCTCCCTATGTGAAGAGTGTGCTCATGCATTAGCATCCCTTATCTCTTTACTGCAAAATATCACACACACTAATGAGATGGTAGGAGCACAGCATTTAAATTTGACAATTAGACCACAATTCCTCTTCCAATGAAATAGCATGTAAGAAGGACCTAAACGAAACAGTGTGGACCATAAAGACGACATAAGAGCATCTTTGACATATTGAGGGACTAGCCAATAGTCAACTTAATTATCACAGCCTAGGGAAAGTGAGACACAGTAGAGTGGGTTCCTAGGAAACATGTCATATACATGAGTCCACAAAAAAAAAAAAAAAAAACACATGTGTATCACTAAGCTGTCTGTTATGATAACAAAATTACAAGAAAAATTGCCTTAAAACCAGAAAAGGTTGTTTTGTTTCATACTTTTGACAGTTGCAATCCACAATGAGATGGCCCTTTGCCTTGAGGCTGTCATAAAGAAGTATAGCATAACAGAAGTATGGCAGGATAAAATGATACCTCATGCCCAGGAAGCAAAAGAGAGGAAGAGAACACAATGCAACATTATTCTTTAGGGCATGACTCCAGTGACCAAAGGCTCTTCCACTGCTCTTTCCAGGGATCTTCAGGGGGAAAAAAAAAGCCAGGATGTAGAGCAGAACAATGAGCTACGGAATTTCAAAGCAAAGAAAACTCATAGGAAAAGAAGGTTCCTGCACACAATTCATGTCATCTCATAATGATGTTATGGTTTTACTGAGAAGAGAAAATAGGATACTACTGTCTCTTAGCAAATTTGGTCTATGTAGATAAACCTTTCCAGTCAACTACTGGGTACTTTGGGAGCTATGAAGGAGTCTGAAAGAAATAAGACCATTGTCTCAAAACACAATTAGTTAGAGACTGAGGTACATCAATGTGTTCTAAAATTAGATATTAAATATTCTAGCTGAGTCATTTTCAATATCAGTAATTATTAAGTATTTTTAATTTTTTAATGAATTCGAATTGTATCTTAGAAGAAAAAGTGCATGCAACAGATTGACTAAAATTTTATAAATAAACACTGTCCCTTGAAAGGAAGAGAGAGGGTGGGAGACCTTTGCTGGCCATATTTTACCAGGCTCCTCATTTGCTAGTGTAGGCATTTGGAAGCTGCTGGCAGGGGAGGAATAGAAAATTCTCTGAAAATGCTTAATTTCATTTTCAATTTAAGTAGCCAGAGTCGACTCAAAGAAATAGTCCCTGGAGTGAAATTTTGCAGCTGAGAAATTCCTTCAAATCTTTCCCATTCTGCTGCTAACGTTCCTTAAAGCAAGAAATAGGCAGCTTGGTTCTTTTCTTGTTTTAGTCACATCTGAAGGAAGAAAATCCCCCTGATACTCCCTCTTGTCTGCTTTAATAACATCTCTGTTGAGGGTCCTAATGGTGCTCTCAAAATCAGATGGACATGCTTGTCCATTTATGAAGTTTTCTTACAGCCAACATCCTCCTCAGTCCTCCAGTGGTATTTTCCACAGATGCCAAGGGGTACTCTGCACCCGATAAAGGTGGAATATATGGCCTCATGAGTTCACTACAAATTCAAACTCTTTGAAAGGAAACATGAAAAGCCAGAAGAGCAAAGAAAAAATATCATGCCATGTTCCCAGCTGAAAACTGAAAGAGAATTAAGATATCGCATCCCCTTCCTGGGATCCCATATCCTATATTTGAAGATGTAACTAAGTCAACCCATGTATTCGTGTGTGGAAACGAGACTACCAGCCAGAAATATCACTACATCATAAAGCAGAAGACCATTCAGGAAATAAAACTTGAACAGGTTTTAATGTCTAGAGAGATGGATTTACAGTAGTCAATTTTAGAATTGTGATATAACCCAGATATTATAATTTTAGAACATTATGTTAGTAACAGAGAATGGTAGACTATATTGAAAAATTTCCCAATCTGTTCTTGAATCAAATGAGAAATTCCCAACTAAATCCACAAAGTTCTAGGCATTTAATTTTCCTTGTAAAACTTAGCAATCTGAGAAGCTGATTTATCATCCTGGGAAGAAAATACCAGTTATCTACATCGACTGACATGCACTGTTTATCTTGATTTTTCTATTGTTCCATGCTTTCTTGAACTGTTGCTTGAAAGCCGTGTGTGAAGTGCTCTCAGACCTCTGACTGGCAAGGTCTCTAGGTGAAGGTTTTGCTGCCTTTGGAAAGCATGCGTTTTTACAATGTCAGGGTCAGACAACTGCAGTCATTGTAGGAGTCCTAAATCTTGAGAAAGAAAAATGTGCTATGCAGAAGGCCCTAGGATTGACCCTCACCACTTCATAACATTGTGTGTGGGCACAAAGACCAGTAGTCCCAACATTTTGGAGTTGGAAGAAGGAGGAACAAGAGTTCAAGGTCATCTCTTTCTATTGAAAATTGGAGGACAGCCTTCAACATGAGATGCTGTCTCAAAAACAAATACATAAATGAAACAGTCATTGATTTTAAGCTTTGATGGGAGATATTGCTTTTTTTTATTCTTAAGGGCAAAAAAAAAATCTGATTCCCAAGGAATCAAACTAAAAGATAAACAAATAATCTTAATTATATTAAGAACCCAAAATTAGGAGCTGGTTTATATCTCTGTAGTAGAGTGATTGCTTGGCATGTGTCTGACCTTGGACTGGTATTTAGCACTGCAAAAGAAAGAAAGAAACAAACAAACAATAAAAAATTTTAAAGAACTAAAACTATGTAAATTTAGATGGATCTTAATGCCTTAACCCCAACACTCAACAGCTGGTTACCAAATGTAGGTTTTTTGTTTTTTTTTTGTTTGTTTGTTTGTTTGTTTATTTTGAGACTAGCCTGATCTACACAGTGAGTTTTAGGGCAGCTTTAGCTACATAGCAAGATTCTGTCTCAAAAGCAAAAGTAGGGCTGAAGAAATGGTTCATTAGCTACAGTGGCATAGTCCTCTTCAAGCATGAGGGCCTGAAGTGTCAACCATCCATGTGAAAATTTGGACATGCTGGCACATGCATGTGACTTCAACACTGGGGCAGCTGAAACAGGGAATTTCTGAGGCTCATTGGCAAGGAAGTCTAGACATATCAAAATTTCCCAGGGCCTTAAGAAACCCTGTGTCACAAAATAAGGTTGATAAATCCTGAGGTTGAAATCTGGCCTTTACACAGACATGCACCTACAAACACATAGAGGAAAAAATGAAAAGAAGACAGAGAAACAATTGAGAGTCTATGAATTTGTTACTCTCATCCTATTTTTATGACACATTTGAGGACTACCAGCAATGATTTTCATTTAAGACTAGATGACAGGGTAAGATTTTTTTTTCAATTATTCCTCTGTGTTAAAATACACATGCTTGCCTGCTGAGACTTTTGCTAATTCACTAATATTTATCAGATTTTCGTATCAGAGGAGACTGTGGCCAATTCTGAATCCCTGAACTTCAGAGAGCATCAGTGTTAGTCACAGGTATCACCCTCACACCAGTAGCACGGACATTGTGTGTGCTTTCTAACATCTTAAAATCCTCATGTCAGAAGCCTTTTCCCCACAATTTGACGTGTTCCTTGAAATGACACATTGTAAATCATTTCCCATAGGCTGAATTATTTTTCATTCTCCAATGAGTTTCCTATTAAAATGATAATGTGGCTGGACAATTAACACTTAAGGTTATTTTCTTATAATCAACAAATATTTTGGGAAGTTCATAGCAATATTTGTTAAGTAGAGAACAAAGAAAAATGATTACACTAAATAAATAAATAAGTAAATAGCTGAAACAGAGGAGAAAGAAAGAAAATTGGAGGTGAAGAACAACTAAAGACACGCTTATGATGTCACATGGTAGGAAACCACCTTGGAAACAGGACCACAAAGAAGGGAGCACACCGAGTTTTAAATAGCTACCTGGATGTTGTGCTTGCCGTATCTTGGAAGTAAATGATATTTCTTGTGAAAATAAAGATGAGACATCCTCATCTTGTATTTCCTTATTTTGAAAATGAATACCCTTCACGTGTTAAGTACTATGATGGCTGTTCATGTGTGTTTGCTTCAGTCCTCCTAAATGCCTTTTTTTCTTTTGTTTTTAACTTTAATTTTTATTTATTCATTTTTTCTTTTCTTTTTTTATTTTTCTTGTATCCCGCTCCCTCATTCCCTCCCCAGTCCCACCCTCCCTCCCTCATCTCTTCCCTGCCCCTTTCCAAGTTCACTGATAAGGGAGGACCTCCTCCCCTTTCATATGACTCCGTTTTGTCAGGTATTTTCAGGACTGGCTGCAAAGTCCTCCTCTGTGGCCTAACAGTACTGCTCCTTCCTTGTGGGGGGGGGAGGTCAAAGAGCCAGTCATTGAGTTCCTGTTAGAAAGAGTCGTTGTTCCCCTTACTATAGGAGACCAATTAATTACTGAGCTATCACAGGTCACATCCGAGCAGAGGTTCTAGGTTTTATCCACTCATGGTCTTTGGTTGAGTGTCCATCTCAGAAAAGACCCTGTGCCCAGATATGTTTGGTCCTTGTGGAGTTCCTATCCTTTCCACATCAAACTCCCCTTCTTTCATATGATTCCCTGCACTCTGCCAAAGGTTTGGTTATGAATCTTAGTATCTACTTTGGGACACTACTAGGTAGAGTCTTTCAGATGCCTTTTGCGGTAGATTCCTGGCATACATTCAATACATATCCCATTTGTCTTTAAGATAATCAAGAAAGTGGACAAGGGCGAAGATGATCAATCCTCATTTTTTTCTTTTCTTTTCTTTTTTAAATATTAGTTACAGTTTATTAACTTTGTATCCCAGCTGTAGCCTGCTCCCTCCCTCATTCCCTCCCAATCTCACCCTCCCTTCCTCATCTCCTCCCTGCCCCTTTCCAAGTCCACTGATAGGGAAGGACCTCCTCCCCTTTCATCTGACCCTAGCTTATCAGGTCTCTTCAGGACTGGCTGCAATGTCCTCCTCTGTGGCCTACCAAGGCTGTTCCTCCCTCGGTGTGTGTGTGTGGTGGGGGGAGGTCAAAGAACCAGCCACTGAGTTCATGTCAGAAATAGTCCCTGTACCCCTTACTAGGGTACCCACTTGTATATTGAGCTACCATGGGCTACATCTGAGCAGGGGTTCTAGGTTATATCAATACATAGTCCTTGGGTGGAGACACAGTCTCATAAAAGACCCCTGTGCCCAGATATATTTGGTCCTTGTGGAGTTCCTGTCCTCTCCAGGTCATACTAATTCCCCCTTCTTTCATATGATTCCCTGCACTCTGCCGACCACAGTGGTAGGTGGGTAATGCAGACTCATAAACCGTCACGGCTGAGTACAAGTGACTGCTGAGGGCTTGACCCTAAAGAAGATGACTGTGAGGTTATGGAACATTGTGGAAGAGAAGCCAGAAAGAGGATATCCAGCTAGATGATAGAAACGACTTGCAGTAAATGTCTTCTAGATGTTAAGTGGTCACTGCTTCACGAATTCCCAACAGCTCTGAGGACCTGCACCAGACTTTACACAGGAGTAAGCCTGCCAGAATTCCATCATAGGTGAGAGAGGGGCTTGTGAGACCCTACCTCAGCTGGAGAGCCAGTGCTGGCTAATCACTTCTAAAGAAGGGCGTCATTTTCTTCAGTTGCACAGCAGCTGGTAAATTGTACATACTCCAGTAAATAACCCCTAACCCCTGCTTATGTCTCAATGAGTCATTAAAAACTATGAAAGATTCTTTGTTGAAAGAGGAGAGTGGTCAGTGGAATGAGAATAATGAAGAATAATGTGGAGAAGGAGTATGAAGAAATCATAGGTGAACAAAGTGGAAAAATATATTTTAAAAGATTTAATGAAATAAATTTACCACCACAGACTTTTCTTTTAAGAAATGTAAGATAATTTATATGATATTAACACTCTCTTATTGTGATAAACAGCTATAATAAATTGTCAAGGGCCTTATATGGACTCAAAGGACAAGTGCTGAGTCCTAATTTTATCGCCTCATGCACAAGTGCCTTATCCAAGATCTAACTCCTTTTTCAGTTAAATAAAGAAAATCAAGTTTTTCCTAGACATTCTTGGTGATAGCTCTGAGTGCTCAGGAAAATACTGTCCAGGAAAACACATGGCACAGCTTCTTTCTTAACAATCAGCACCACCAATTCTCTGAAAAGAGTAGAGCTAAAGCAATAGATACAAGCAGAATTGACAAACAAAAGAAAAAAAGATATTAAAATACATTCCTGAAAAGGAATAAATTAATTGAGAAGAAGCAGTTCCTTTAGTTATGGACTAAATATGTCTGTATTCCCTCCTCAGATCCTATAGCTAAAATCTCCACTCCAAGTAATGGAATATCAGGTAACTGAACTTGCAGAAAGTAATTAAATTTAAGGAAAGGGATCAGAATGATTATTAATCTTGACTGTCAATTTCACAGTATTAAAAAATGCCTAAAAGATCAATAAAGTACAACTGGGTGTGTCTATAATGATGATTCTATGAAGGCAGATACTTGTGAGCGCACTAATAGAATCAAGGAGTTAATGTAGTAATGGATTTTAAGTATATCCATGAAGGGACCTTGGTTGGAGTATCAGTCTCAGAAAATACCCCTGAGTCTAGATATTTTGGTTCTGTTGCTCCCCTTGGAGCTGCTGTCCTTTCCAGGTCTTACTAACTACCTCTTCTTTCATATGATTCCTTGCACTCTGCACAAAGTTTGCTTATATGTAGCCCATGGCAGCTTAGTATCCAAGTGGGTTCCCTAGTAAAATGAAGAGAGACTGTCTCTGATATGAACTCAGTGGCTAGCTCTTTGACCCCCACACCCCGAGGGAGGAGCAGCTTTACTAGGCCACAGAGGAAGACAGTTCAGCCAGTCTTAATGACACCTGACAGGCTAGGGTCAGATGGAAGGGGAGGTTCCTCTATCAGTGGACTTGGATAGGGGCAGGGGAGGAGATGAAGAAGGTAGGGTGGGATTGGGAGGGAATGAGGGAGGGAGCTACAGCTGGGATGCAAAGTGAATAAAATGTATTTAATGTAAAAAAATAAAAATCTAATGAAGAAAAAGAAATAGAAAAAATACATTAATGGGTTTATAATACAATACTGTTATTAGGAGATTGTGACAGAAAGAAGGTGAGTCCTGACTCAGGTGTGTGAGTCATGGGGGCACTTATTGGTATTTTTATCAAACCTAGCCTTCTAGTGGATTTTTTTTTCTTTTTGCTTTTTGTGAAATAATCTGCATCACCATGTTCTATTTGGCAAGATGGACGCTGAAAACATGACCCCTTCAGTAAAATTCTTCTCTCTCATGTAGTCATACCTATGTAAAAGTAAATAAAATAGTTGGCATGTACTAAAATCCAAGACCTACTCTGCTGTTCAGTGCTGAGTTCCACCAGTTTGGTGATCTTCCTCCAAGATATAAAGCAAGGCGATATGTGTTTTCTTTATACTTTCTTTTATTACTTTGTTTAATTCTATGCAACAAATTTAGACAATAACAGAAAAGAAATACTTTCCAGATTAGAAAGTTTTCTGCTTATATACAATATGATTATGTGTGAAGAAACCACTGGAAAACAATTGTAAAACTATCAAATTAGGTGGCAGAGCTTCTAGGTTAATATTCATTACACACAAAATTAAGTTCGATTTATAAACCAACAATGGACAATAAACTCAATAAATTCTTATTTATAATAGAATAAAATATAAGGTTGTAAAAACAACTCTAGACAAATACACAAAAGATATTTAAGACAAACTTAATTATTAACTATTACAGGAAAAGATTACAACTGTAAAAAGGATAAATTGGCATCTCATATCTTTGGCTTGGAAGACAAGTTAAAGAAGTCTATATTTCCCAAATTGACTTACAGACTCTATATAATTCCTATGATAATCCAAATCTTCTTTGTAAAACTGGAATTTTATAAGAAATTTATAAATTTTACATGAAAATGTAAAAAAAAATTAAGAAAGCTCAACGCAATCTTTAAAAAGGGTAAAGATGAATATCTTATACTTGGTTTGCTGAACTATTTAATGAAAGTCTGAAGTAATTAAGAAAGTGTGATGATGGACTCAGAGAACTAGAACTTAATTTTCATAAAATAGGCTTTTAATTAATTATCAAGTGACTTTGGGTAAGTGTGATAAGAAAATTTAACAGAAAAGAGCAGTTCTTTGAATATATGATGCTGTGAAAATTGAATATCATATATGAAAAAATAGTCAGGCATCCTTAAAAATCTCATCATATATAAAGATAAACTCAAAATGATTCAGACACCAAATTATAAGCTTCAACTAAAAGTCTTAAAACAGTGTGTTTTTCATTCCTGCAATGATGTTATTTTTTAGACATGATATCAAAACCCAAACAGTAAAAGGAGAGAGGCCCATTATAGTGATCCCACCAAAATTATAAATTTTTAAAAATTCGTTATTAATTACACTTTATTCACTTTGTATCCCCCCTGTGGTTCCCTCCTCCCATCCCATCAGAATCCCTCCTTTCCTCCACCCTCTGCATGCATACCCCTCCCCAAGTCCACTGATAGGGAAGGTCTTCTTTTCCTTCCTTCTTCTTTTCCTTCCTTCCTAGTCAATTAGGTCTCATCAGGAGTGGCTGCATTGTCTTCTTCTGTGGCCTGGTAGTGCTGCTTCCCCCTCAGCAGGGGAGGAATAATTAAAGAGCAGGCCAATCAGTTCATGTCAGAGATAGTCCCTGTTCCTATTACAATGGAACCCATTTGGATACTGAATTGTCACGGGCTACATGTGTGCAGGGGTCTTAGGTTATCTCCATGCATGGTCCTTGGTTGGAGTATCAGTCTCAGGAAAGACCCCTGTGCTCAGATTTTTTGGTTCTGTTGCTCTCCTTGTGGAGGTCCTGTCCTCTCCAGATCTTACTTTTTCCCACTTCTTTCCTAAGATTCCCTGCACTCTGCCCAAAGGCTGCCCATAAGTCTCAGCATCTGCATTGATATTCTGCAGGGCAGAGCCTTTCAGAGGTCCTCTGTGACAGGCTCCTGACTTGTTCCATCAGAAGAAGGAGAAAAGAGGAAATAAAATTTTATTCTTCAAGAACTTATTAGCAAAATGGAAAGAACTTATTGAGCAGGTAAACATAATTGAAACCTTACCTCTGTAGAAAAAAAATCATGAACAGTTAATATGCCAACATCTTACAGCTCAATAACAAAAACTTTATACAAGGGCTTTGTAGCAATAACAAAATTAAAATGTTAAAAATGTTTAAAAGTTAAATGTTAAAACGGATGTTTATCTACCATGACTGGTGTGCTCATGGATAGAGAAAATAGAGTCAAATACAAGGCTCTACAAAGATATAGAAAGAAGCTTAATGCCTTTGGGTAATAGGGAGATCACCAGATTAATCAATAATCAAACTCTCCCTGAGGGCCTTCAAGTTAACCAGTCATATGGATATTTTGAATCTGGGTTGCCAACCTCCAAGACTGTTAATTCAATAAAGTTCTATTGATTAGGACATCTAGTCTGTGGTACTCTGTTGTGACAGTCCTAGAAAACAAATGTATCCACTTACACACAAGTAAACTATGCCACTAATAAGTGTCATGAATAGTCACTCATTTATTACAATTTATCTTTTACGAGGTGGCATAAATGAGAACAACTGTTCTTAAAAGAAATGATATGAAGCTTTCATACAAGATTATCAGAGATAAATGATCGTGGTTCATTTATAGCCTGAAGATACTGCCTGAATTATTTAAGTATTTCTTTCCCCAATATCTGTCTTGTTGTAAGGGATCATTCCAAAATGAGTTGACAATAGCCTTAGGAGTTTGCAAATATAGTATTATGATTCATAGCAGGATCAAACTAGGAACAAATTCTACTTTATGGAGAAATAAGCTTAGACTTGAAGACTGACTATGGCAATAAACAACTTTCATGGTGAGAAATGATGGAAGGAAAGGGAGCCATTTTATAAATTCTTGTCCACCTACATAACATATTTCACTCTTGACTAAGAATTCATGTCCACAAAGAGAGAGACTAAATCTAAGTTAGAGGCAATCAGGCTTCTTTTCACTGACAGGCTAAATATATACCATACCTGAGTAAAGCCAAGGGTTCAAATGCCAGATTTACTTACATAGTGTGGAAAGGGGTTTTCTTTCTATAAAATGATTCATGGTGGTTTTGTGTTTCCCGTGTATAAAAATTCTATAGAAGACAATTTTGTGTTATCTTGTAATAGTTAGACTTACAATTGAAATATTTTCTATGATTCTGTTTTATTTTTAAATCCAAGGTCTTAAATCTAACAATTAATAACTTTTTCTTTTCTATCTCCAAACTCTTTGACTTTGAAATTTAGAGTAGATATTGAAAATATATTTGGAATTTATAGCAAAAGCATATTAGGAACACATATTTAGAATTTAGTGATTGGGAAACTAGTTTATAACCAAATACATACCTCTGATTTACCTCCTGCCTCTTAAGTGCATATATTTGGATGTACTGATAAAAAGTTAACATGCATTCATTGAATGCTTAATTATTCTCAAGGCTAATGTAAATTTACATTTCATTTTTATACTGGTTCTCTGAAACATATAGCATCACTAGACCATTTTATAACGAAGTTAATTATTTTAGACTGGTGAACGTTAACTGCATTTTCAAATGGCATAATCATAATTAAGCTTATGGATAGAGCTTAAACTCAGCTTTCTGATATCACTGTCTTTATTCTTTCAAATATATATCCCACTTTCTAATTAAACATGATGACTGAACAAGATTCTACCATTGCATATTACCTTTGTCTACAATGGTCATCAGGGTGACATGTATGGTGAAGAGATTTTTGCCTCTATAATTCTGTATAAACAAAGTCATTCTATTCTTCATATTATTGTCTGGAGTGATATTAACACACCTTGTATAGATTTTGAAGGCATGTATAGCAACAATGTGAGTCCTAGGTCATGGACATTTCACAACTGACTTTTCGTCTTCTTCTCATTACTAATTAGATTAAATCTATCAGAGTTTAGAAATAGGAGTTGTCTCTTCAGGATTGATTTTAAGGTTTTTAAGACTGAACAAAAGATTTTCAGTTCATTGTATTCGATGAACACAGTTTTTGGCTCAGTGGCCTCAGAGAGACTTTAGGTGAGTGGTTTTCAACCTTCCTAATGCAGAGACCCTTTAATACAGTTGTAGCGATCCCAAGCCATAAATTATGTTGCTACTTAATAACTGTAATTTTGGTTCTGTTATGAATCATTATTAAATACCTGATATGCAAGATATCTGATATGTGACCCTTAAGATATTGTAACACACAGGTTAAAAACCACTGCTTTACATTTTGATGCGATATGAAATATTAAATGTAACAGGAAACAACCTAGGAACCTGCCACAGAGGTCCTCTGAAAGCCTCTGCCCTGCAGACTATCAAAGCAGATGATGGCCAACCTGTCAGGCAGAGTGAATGGAAATTTATGTAAGAAGTGGGAAATAGCAAGAGCTGGAGAGGACAGGAACTCCACAAGGAGCGCAACAGAACAAGAAAATTTGAACACAGGGAAATTCCCAGAGACTCATACTCCAACCAAAGACTATTCATGGAGATAACCTAGAACCCCTGCACAGATGAAGCCCATGGCAGTTCAGTGTCCAAGTGGGTTACATAGTAATGGGAAGAGGGACTGCCTCTGACACAATCTGATTGACCTGCTCTTTGATCACTTCCCCCTGAGGGGGGAGAAGCCTTACCAGGCCACAGAAGATGACAATGCAGCCATTCCTGATATGATCTGATAGACTAAGATGAGAAGGAAGGAGAGGAGGACCTCCCCTATCAGTGGACTTGGGGAGGGGCATGCATGCAGAAAGGGGAGGAAGGGTGAGATCAGGAGGGGAGGAGGGAGGGGCTTATGGGGGGATACAAAATGAATAAAGTGTAATTAATAATAATAATAATAAAAAAGAAAAAAATAAATATTAAATGTAAAGATTGTGATTGAAAAATTATTTAATGTCACATTTTGAGGACAGTAAATAAAATATTTAGCATTTATTCCTTTGATGTTGTTATCTTTAAGTTAAAAACAATTTAGAAATGTAGACTATTAAGTCTACAAATACGGAGCAATCTCATCTTTCAAACTCTGCTCTCTGTATAAATTGTCAATATCAAGATAGGTGTCAAAGCCACAGAGCGAAGAACCATGAAACCAAGAGATGTACTGTCTGCATAAAGCTCACAGTAAGGATTATTGCAGACTTTTCTTGGTAGTACACACATGTAAGCCCAAGTAGGCTGGGAAAGGAAGATATTACTTTTAAGGGTAACCTGGGCTATGAAGTGATGTGTAAACAGTCTTAACTATATGATGAAACCCTATTTCAAAATGAAGACAGTTGCAACACAAGACGGTGTGATACATGCGATTGAAGTGACAACTCTTTTAAAGGATTGCTACATAAGTGCTAAAAAAACAGCTGGCCCTGGGCATGGGATTATTTGTTGTGTATACTACTTCTACCAATGAATAGATGTCAATTGTTGCCCTGCCACAATGATGGCTTTTCAAAACAAATTACATGAGATTTTCTTTTACCTTTAGAAGCTTTCTCTTTGAGCCAAATAACATGCAAATATGAAAAGACATACTCTTCTGTGAGCTCATTCACAGAAAAGCTCATATTACTTAGCAATTTGCACTTTGCTATTGAGATTGACATTTGATAAAATCAAATGGAAAATGAAAAGATAAACTACTAATTGAAGAACGTCTGCCACTGGAGTAAGCATAATGCTTACACAAACAAAATGCACAATCTCTTTCATGATATTGTGGGCAAACAGTTTCTGTTCATCGTGGAATTTTTGTTAGTGACAATATTCACAGTCACTGTATTGTTCTCTACACTTACATTGAGTTTCCTCAGAAACAGAATAGTGGAAAAGATAGAAAATTCTTTTGTATGTTAATATTCCCTAAATAATTGAAATTACCCAAAATAATACTCTTGTTTGTTTATTTGTTTACATACAATGTGACACAGGTAAAAGAATTGTCAGACACATAAGACATAATACAATCTAATCTAGCTGTCATGACTATAAAAATAATATACCAAGCAGACAGCAATGTTTATCCATACAACTTTCTAAATATTTTAGACTCCCACTACTGTGCAGCAGGTTAAACAGTTTATAAAGAACCAGAAAGTAAACCATCCTCTCAAATCAGGAAGCTCTTGAAACAACACAAGACTCAGAGCAGGGTTCCTCCCTAACATTATACAAAAGTAGTCACAACTGCCATAGAAAGAGGTCTTTTTCTTTTAATTAGCCAAATTTATGTTTTCTTAGATAAAACTGAATTCATTATTGAATATTTTTTAATTTATTTTTCCAATTTATTTTTTATTTTTATTTTTATTAATTAGTTTATTTACTTTGTATCCCTCGGTACTTCCCTCCTTCCTATTGTCCTAATCCCACCCTCCCTCTTCTCCACCAGTGTCCCTCTCCCAGTCCACTGATAAGGGAGGTCCTCCTCCCCTTCCCTCTGATCCTAGTCTATCAGGTCTCATCAGGACTGGCTGCATTGTCTTCTTCTATGCCCTGGCAAGGCTGCTCCCCACCTCAGGGGGAGGTGATCAAAGAGAAGGCCAATCAGTTTCTGTCAGAGACAGTCCCTGTCCCTATTACTATGGAGCCCACTTGGATACTGAACTGCCATGGGCTACCTTTGTGCAGGGGTTTGAGGTCATCTCCATGAGTGGTCCTTGGCTGGAGTAACAGTTTCAGAAAAGACTCCTGTGCCCAGACCTTTCAGATCTGTTGCTGTCCTTGTGGAGCTCCTGTCCTCTCCAGGTCTTACTGTTTTTCACTTCTTACATAAGATTCCCTGCACTCTGCCCAAAGTTTGGCTATGAGTCTCAGCATCTGCCTCGATACCCTACAGGGTAGAGTCTTTCAGAGGCCCTCTGTGGTAGGCTCCTGTCCTGTTCCCTGTTTTCTCCCTCTTCTGATGTCTGATGTCCATCCTCTTTGCCTTTCTGAATGGGGATTAAGCATCTTAGCCAGAGTCCTCCTTCCTGATTAGTTTCCTTTTTTATTTTATTTTTATTAAATACACTTTATTCATTCTGCATCCCCCCATAAGCCCCTCCCTCCTCCCCTCCCGGTCCCACCCTCTCCCCCTTTACCACCCTCCCCCCCTTTCTGCATGCATGCCTCTCCCCAAGTCCACTGATAGGGG
>REGO01000028.1:8074319-8084671 GCA_010120015.1 Rhombomys opimus | reverse complement strand
AACAAGGACTATTTCTAACAGGAACTCAATGAAGATACCTGATAAAACAGGATCAGATGAATGGGGGGAGGTCCCCCCCTATCAGTGGACTTGGAAAGGGGCACAGTGGTGATGAGTGAGGGAGGGAGGGACTGGGAGGGAATGAGGGTTCGGGGCACAGCTGGGATACAGAATTAATAAAACGTAACTGATAAAAATAAAAAAAATTATTTATTCTAAAAAAAATACCAAAAATCATATTTTACTAAAAATTTTTAAAAAGTTACCAAATTCTGAAATCAATTGAAGGGAAATTGAGATGGTATCAAATCTACAGCCCAGTTTAGTCTTCTAATGCATGAAATAATGTGTGTTTCTTTTTGTTGATAGAGAGCTTTGTTATTTACTGTTATTTGCTTACAACAATGTTTTCTGAGGTTCTGTCTGTTGATTCCACATTATTTGCTAAGTTCATTTCTATGGCCTTCTCTGTGACTATCAAAACTAGAGTCTCACACTTTAGAAGCAAGCATGCCTCCTCTGAGTCCTTTCCCCAGCCAATGTACATAATATTTTTGAAATAATTTTAAACTATATTTTGAAATTTTGTTATCTCATTGTTTATTTTTACTGTCTAGTCAGCTAAGGCTTGAATATGGAACTTCTCATGACTCTTTCTTTGAACACTTAGTACTCTGCAGTTGGTAGAACTATTTTGGGAAAGGGTAGAAGCTTTAGGAGGGAGGACTTGGTTGGAGGAAGCAGGTCATTTTCTTAAGAAGTTTTGCTCACTTCCTGCTCTGTGTCTGCTATGAGTCACACAGCCCCCTCATCCACAGAGTCCTCCTACCATGGTTCTGTCTCACCATAGACCCAGGAGCGATGGAGTCAAGCAACCCTGTAGTGCTGCAACCTCTGAAATCATTGGCCAATTTTTTTTTCAGATATCTTCCTTTCTGAACAGGCATTTCATAGCCTCCTACACAAAAGTAGCTACTACATTCATACAGTTGTTATGTGCGTATTAACTTTGAATTCTGAAACCTGTTCGATCTTCATTCAAAAGGTATTTTCTACTTTTTTGTTCACTAGGGAGGCTGTAGATTTGAAGGCCAACTAGCCTGGCTGGTGCTTTGCTTGATTAAATCTTTATCTTGATTTACCTTACACTTCTCATATTTTATTATAATCCCCCCAACCTGAGACACCCTGAGCACTGCACACTGGCAACTGCCTTGCTAGGTCCTGGAACTCTCCACTCACATCCTCTCTTTCCCATGATTGCCAGGAACAGCGTTGATAAACTCCCTGTTTCTACAAAATAAGGCTCGCTTGGCTCCTAAGGGCTAACCAGACTTTTGTCTTGCTCACCTCTTAAGTCTACATCAATAACAGCATTAAAGTCTGAATTCTATAATAAATTTTTGAATTTTTAGTTTTTCATGAGCTGATTGATGGTTGAGCATGAAACTTTGTACTTTAACTCTGCTGAGTCCCATGCCAGGCTCTTCAGAACTTTAAGGCACTTACAACTGTCAATGATACAGTTCTCATGGCCAGCAGCCCAGCTTTAAGATGCCCCCAACCATTGGTAATTGTAGAGACTTTTCTCACAGATTCTCTGAATCAGAGATCCATGTAGAAATTAATTACCCTCACCCTTGGATCTGCAATAAACTGACAACCTATCAGTTACTGTGAAGGTCTCACTGGACATACAGAAAAGTTAAATTATGTATTTCTAAAATACACAGATGGAGTAGCCTCAGGATACCTGTTCTTCTGCCCAGACAAGACAGAGAAAAGAAGAAAAAGACAATTTCCAAGTTTGTCTAGAACATAAGGCAAACATTGTATCTTAAAATTGTGAAAAAGGTTTTCTTTTTTTTTTTAACCTCCTGTTCTACCTTCCAGATAGACCAGGGCAGGGAAGGGATCTTCAGGGATCCTGGGCAGCTCTTTCCCTCTTAGGTCATGGAAGCAGCCCTCTTCACATCTCACTTATTAGCTATGTCTTCAGGGGCTTTACCTTTCCACTGGACTTTGTCCTAGTAGGTGATCTATACAGTGGTCTCACAGCCATTGCTTCCTAGGCCTCATGGGGGCTTTCGTCATAGCATGGTATATGAAAGCTTCCTGTCTAAGTCAAGAGATTCATTGGCCATCTTTAGCAATCTGTAGGGAGAAAGTCACTCCCTTGCGGATTTTGGACTTTGTACAGTCGTGGAGAGAACAATAAAATGATATTGCTATGGCTTACCACTTGAGCCTACCAGAGCCTTATTGAGTTGAGCCCCTATTGTGTTGATCAAGGAAGGTCTATCAGGATGTGCAAAGGAGGTCACTGAGCTAGCTCAGGCAAAAAGCGGTGGGATCCTATGCATGTCTGAGGCACCTGTTTTGAGAGAGTTGTATCTGCTGGCCATTGGCTCACTTGAGTTTGCAATGAATATGTTATCAAAATTCTATCCACCTAGTAAACTTATTAGTAAGCTTCATCTCTGTTCTTTTCTGAGTATGTGTGTTCCCTCTTAAGAAAACATGGCCATGTTAGGAAATTTCCAAATCCTTAAGATGTTCTTATCTTTTGTTAAAAAATCCAATCTTATTTTATTTCTCTTATCTGATTAATTACTATAAAGCAATCGAGAGAAATCATGCCACACCAGAGGTATTGTTTATAGGTTGATTCTGATTGTCTTGATTAAGATTCCTGGTTCATTGTTCCTAAACTGCGCTTTTCATGGATGAGAAGGACATGAACACAATTCAGCCAAGTTCTTTGCCATTTTATAACAAGGATGACCTTTCTTCAAGTTTCGAATAACACATTTCCTATACCAAAGGGGACGTGATTTTAACAAGGTGACATTTTAACAGAATTTGAAGGTAGTTAGAGTCAGCCATGTGGACACTTGTGGGAACAGTGGTTCCTACAGAGAATGGGCCAGGAAGGGTGCAGGAGCCTGACTCTGGCTTGAAAAAAATTAAGGATTCCACTCTAGTCACAATATAGGGAGAGCAGGGAGGATACTGGAAGGAAACAAGAAGGTAATGAAAGCTAGAACTGGGGTTTGTGTTATGCCATCACTTTTCATCTAAATGACATAGAGGTCATTCAAAAGCCTCGAGTCAAGAAATCACCAAGAAGCAACTCACACTTAAATGTCAAATTGCCTCTGTCAATGTTGAAAGAATTCAGTTATGAAAATTATTTTTCATCATATTGCTAGGTGAATTCAGTTAAAGAAATGAGGTAGACAGAAAAGAAAGCCCAAAAAGATATCTTGAATATGACTTGCTTAGAAATCCTTACTTAAGGAGAAGTGAACATGAAAACTGTAGAAAGGGAACTCAGAGGAATAAAACAAAGAACCAAACAAAATGATGGAATTGTAAACTGGCCAAATCTCAAAAGAGAATAATCAACTGTTTAATGTTTAGTTTGTTGAAATGCTGCTGAAAATTATCCAGTTTGCCTGTGTTTCTCTCTCTCTCTTTCTTTTTCTCTCTCTCTCTCTTTCTTTCTCTCTCTCTCTCTCTCTCTCATGTGAGTATGTGTGTGTGATTCAGCTGATTGTAATAAAAGCCTTTTTCACTATGTTATACAGAAAATTGTCCTATGAAAGCCAACTAAAGAGGCAAGAGAAGACAACAGAGACAGAGACACAGGGAAGTCATCTGAAGTGCTTCTGGCGGAGAAAGATGAGAAAAAAGAAATCTAAATGAGACAAAGGGAACTGTAAAAAGTCCTTTCGAATGTGACATCGAAGGAAATTGAAGTAAAATCTGGAGAGAAGAGATTTAAATTTCAGCAGAAACATTCTCTCACTCTAGCAGAAGGGACAGCAAGTGTGTAGGCAGGTGGTACTTATGCTGCAGCTCTCGCTGGTATTTTTAGATAAGTCAGTTCTCATCTGCTGATTCTGTTTTCTTGAAGAAGTATGCCGAGAAGTCATTAGCAGCTAGTGCTAGAAGTATGAAGGAGGCATGCTGGAGTCGATAAGTGAACTTGTCAGCCAACGGTATTGTGTAGTGTTGTGTCCAAATTGATGCCAGTGTTCAGAATTTGTCTGATTTAATTTTTTATTCTGAAATGAATCTACTCATAATGGTGTGTATTTTTTTTTGTCTTACATGTTTTCCTATGCACAAGTATAGACAAGTGAGTTGTTTGTTTTCAGATGGAAGAGAGGTCTTGTAAGAAACTGGGAAGGACCTTATATAAATATATAAAAGTATGATTGAAGTTGTGTTTTAATGATACACAAATGATAATAATTTCACCAAAACAATGGATTTTAGAATAATATCTGTTCTTGATTAAGCTGAGGACAATTAAAGAAAAATAATCAGGAGCAGTGAATTAAAGAAAAGGAAATTTGTGTTTGGGCTTGGCTAGATGAATTGGGACTAGATTTTAAAAACTAGTGTTGTATGGAAGAAGAAACAGGTCATAAGTAGGTCATGGAGGGAGCCGGTCACATTGCATCCACTGTCAGGAGGAAGAGACAGAATGAGAGGGAACAGTATAACCAGGAATAAAAGGTTAAGCATGACACTGTGGAAGTCAAGGGAGCAAGGAGTTTTAACAAATGAGAAGGCTGTTTGAAACAGCTTTGGAAATGACAGGGCAATAGTCTCACATATGGCCTGACACATTAATCATGGATGTAGAAACTTAGGGAAACATCTACGTAGGACCAAAAGTTGGATGGGATCTTAAAAAGGAACAGAGGTTAAAAGCACTTTGCTTGTTGCAGTTATGTAATAAGAAATAAGACCCTGTGGGAATACACACATTAAAAGATTGTAAAATATAGATAGAAATGAAAGCAGAGAGTGAGACTATTGGCCGCACAAAGACTCAAACATGGAAAGGATTGGTAGCTGGAGAAATGAAGATACAAGCAGGCTTAATCAAAATGAAGGGCAAGTGTAAAAGCTCTATGATCTATGGCATTGGAACACAATTAAAAGTCATAATCAGAGTAAAGAGAAAAGCACGAGTGACTTGAAATGAATGGGTATTCACTTTGGGCTGAATGTTTAACTCAGGATGGAGTAGAGAGATAGAGTATGTAGGAGATGATGGCACAGAGAGTAGGTAAACTCAGGACTCTACTAGTTGTAAACTAATTAAAAATATAATAAATAGTGCATAAACTAATTAAGAATATAAATTATAAGAAAATTGGGCAAAATTTCTCTGCATGGATAGAAAATGCTCCTTCCAGAAAACATGGCAGGATCATGAAGCAACTGCTTATTTTGCATACAAAGTCAGGCAGAAGAGGAGAGACAAAAGGGAGGGCGAGATCAGAGGAAGGTGGGGGTATGAAGAGAGAAGATAAGAGAAAGAGAGAGAGAAAGAGGAAGATTAGTTGATAGCTTATTTTCTCCTTTTTATGCAACCTGAAATTCCAGTACATGAAATGGTGACATTCACATATTCATTATCAGGGTGGGCCACAGCCTTGTGACAAAATCAGATACCACACTATCTCAATGAAGAAAAAAAAAAAAAGACAAAGTTCAACACCTCTTTTGAAACTCAAAGGTGAACTTTCTACTGAGATCCCATAAAAAAAGCTACAATTTCTCAACAGTTGTAAAAAGCCTAACTATTGTTTTTCTAAAATGAATGGTTATAAAGAAAGTTGATATGACAAGGCTAAAGCAATAGTAAAATCCAACAGAGCACATATTTTTCCTATACCACCAGGGCAAATGATAATGTCTTGGGATGGAGAATACATGCACACTTTCACACACATAGATACAAATGTATTTGGTTGGTTCTCTCAAAACGCTAATTCTACATATGGTTTGACATCCACTCACACAGGAGAAAATAACACAGAGTCAGTGGCTAATTCACACATTAACTTTTTTGGTAACTTAAATATTTTGTCTTTGAATGCTTTGGAAAAATTAACTGATTTTCTAAATGAACCAAAGGGCCCAACATGACTGTAAAAATGACAAAACACAAGATTCCCTATACTCTGCCCAAAGTTTGGCTGTGAGTCTCAGCCTCTGCTTTAATACCTCGATTAGTAGAGTCTTTCAGAGGCCGCTTGTGGTAGGCTCCTGTCCCGCTCCCTGTCTTCTCCTGCTTCCGATGTAATTAGTCCTTCTGAATGAGGATTGAACATCTACCCTAGGGTCTTCCTTCTTGTTTAGCTACTTAAGGACTATAGATTTTAGTATGTTTATCCTAGGTTATATGTCTAATATCTACTTATGAATGAGTATATACCATGTGTATCTTTCTGCTTCTGGGTTGCCTCACTCAAGATGATCTTTTCTAGATCCCACCATTTCCCTGCAAATTTCATGATTTCCTTGTTTTTAATAGCTGAGTAGTATTTTATTGTGTAAATGTAACATAGTTTCTGTATCCATTCCTCCATTGAGGGACATATAGGCTGTTTCCAGCTTCTGGCTATTACAAACAGAGCTACTACAAACATGACTAGAGGAGAGACATAAGGGGAGAAGAGGGAGGGAGGGTGGGATTGGGAGCACAAGAGGGTGGGGGCCACAGTGGGGACATAGATTGAATAAATTGTAATAAATGATCATAAAAATATTAAAAAAGAAATTAAAAATGGCAAAACTGATCTCATGTTCACAAGCCATCTGTAATTTTTACATGATTTTCAATTTATTGTTATACCTATTATCAACATATATTTATCCACACTCTCCATTCCTCAAATATTAAGTCATTTTTTAAAAAAATATAAATAGTAAGTACACACACCTACATATATATATATATGCATATATATACATATGTATACATACATACAGTATTTCTTCAGAGGTAGCATCACCATTGGAAAAATGGTGATGGAATAGGGGAATCTGTGATGCCTACAATATACTAGCAAAAGAAAACTAAAACTCTGTTATTGAAGATTGATACAACAGTGGAAGGAATCTGATTCAGAGCCAAACATTAGACTGAGCCCAGTGAGTCTTGTGGAAGAGAGAGGGGGAGGATAGAAGGAACAGGAGGGAACAGGAACTCCACAAGAAGACTAACAAAGTCAACTAATCAAGACCTATAGGGCCTTACAGAGACTGAAGCACCAACCAAAGAGCATTCATGGACTGAAACTAGGCTCCTGATACATATGTTATTGATAGGCAGTTTGGTCTTCATGTGTATCACCTGTCAAGTGGAACAGGGAGCCCCTCTCTGACATGGACTTGGTGGCCTGTTTTTAGATGACTTTTCCCTAGCTGGGCTGCCTTGTCTGACCTCAGTGAAGAGGATGTGCTTAATTCTGTTGCAATTGGATATGTCTGGGTGGGTTGGTTACAAAGGTGGGGGACCCTTCTTTTGTAGAGATGGGGAGGGAGAAAGGGAGAAGAAGATGTGAGGGTGGGACTGGGAAGGGAGCAAAGGGCTGCATTCAGGATGTGACGTAAATAAAAAAATAAACTTTAGAAAAGGGAAAAAAAACCTGCAAATGAAGTGTTTCCGTCTCAACCACTTGACACATTTTATCTTACCATTTGAAATCTGAGGTTCCTTGAGGAAGCATTGTTTGTTCTTGCTAGCATGCCATTTTACCTCATGCATCTAATCAAAATCTCTTTAAGACAAGTGTAAATAAAACAAAATGTCAGTCTTTCTCTCCATGGTAGTAGAGAAGAGCTATTGGTACTTATGCAGAGAAAAATTACAGTTAGCATTAGTAATGTACAGTATTATAGGTCAACTTTTTCATTTAATAGCCAGTAGTTTTTATTTGACATTCCAGCAGTTATTTGCCAGTAACAGAAAAAAAGATTACTTCTAACTGTACTTCAGTGAAGAACTTTTAAATGGAAAGATATATTACACACATACTTTAATATAGAAAGTAATATTTATCATTTTAGTACTTACAAGTGTATACCTTAGTCATATTCTGTACATTCTTATTGTTGTGTAACCATTTCCATCCTCTATTTCTATAATCACTGAATTAATCCACTGGTAGATTTGTGATAAGAGAACAATATGAGAACATGTGAAGAAACATGAACGTGGGGCTTTCGCACAGGTATCCTTCTGTTGGAGTTTCTCATTGCACTCCCATGACTGACTCCAGAAAGAAAGTCTCATGAAGCTAGGTTCTACTTAACTGACTCCTGCTGGCCAAATACTGGAAACCTTTATTTCCTATTTTTTCTCTAATTGAAAGCAAGAAGATCATTTCCACATTTATGTGACTATTCCATATGTTGACTAATCAACCATGCATGGTAAGAAAAAGTTCCAATGGGCCCTTTTCTATTTTTAATATGTTTCCATAATTAAAGTTGAATTCAATTTAAACTTTGAAGACCATTGTTTTCTACTTAGACCTCATTTTTTGTATAACATTACTAAGAGCTGAAAACATAGTTTGTTTCCCATGAGGAAACTTCAGGTCCTCACATCATTTTTCTCCTACCGGAAACTCTACATAGGGATGAAATGATGGTTCATTACTTTTCATTAAATAAAAGAAAATAGAAAATATTTATGACATTTTATTGAGCCAGATCTTTTTTTTTCCTGATCCTTTCTCATTCTCATTGCCTGTTTTACAAAAAAAAAAAAAAAAAACATTAGCTGCTGTCACTCATCTTCTTGTCAGAACTGTCATTACAAATAGGCAGTAAAATATAATTTGGAAATATATAAAACACTGACCACTTGGGATACTTGATATAGTTTGGAAAATTGGTTTTGGATGATTTAAAAAATTCTATAATATGTGCTGTCACTTGAGTTTTTCATCTTGGCCATTCTGATGGGTGTAAGGTAAAATTTCAGGGTCGTTTTGATTTGCATTTCCCTAATGGATAATGAGATGAGCATTTCTTTAAATGTTTCTCTGCCATTCCATATTCCTCTCCAGAATTCTCTCTTTAGCTCTGGTCACCATTTTTTAAGTGGATTACTTGGTTTCCTGTTTTTCAGCTTCTTTAGTTCTTTATATATACTGGATATTAGTCCTCTGTCAGATAGAGGGTTGGTGAAGATTCTTTTCCAATCTGTAGGCAGTCCTTTTGTTTTGATGATGGTGTCCTTTGCTTTACAGAAGCTTTTCAGTTTCATGAGGTCCCATTTATTGATTGTTGGTCTTAGAGCCTGTGCTGTTGGTGTTCTGTTCAGGAAGTTGTCTCCTGTGTCAATGAGTTCAAGGGTATTCCCATTTTTTTCTAACCGATTTAATGTGTCTGGTTTTATGTTGAGGTCTTTGATCCACTTGGACTTTGCTGGAGAGGTAGTGGAGAAAGGGGAACACTCTACAAGAGCACCTACATTCGTAAATGAAACTATATTAAAGCTTAAATCACACATTGATCCTAATACCCTAATAGTGGGAGACTTCAACACTCCACTCTCACCATGGGACAGATCCTTTGCTGGAGAGGTAGTGGAGAAAGGGGAACCCTCTACAAGAGCACCTACATTCGTAAATGAAACTATATTAAAGCTTAAATCACACATTGATCCTGATACCCTAATAGTGGGAGACTTCAACACTCCACTCTCACCATGGGACAGATCAACTAGACAGAAAACAAATAGGGAAATAAAAACACTTACAGAGACCCTAAATCAAATGGACCTAATAGAAGACTACAGATCTTTTCATCCAAACTCAAAAGAGCATACCTTCTTTTCAGCTCCGCATGGAACCTTTTCCAAAATAGACCATATAGTTGGTCATAAAGCAAGCCTCAACAGATACAAAAAGATTGAAATAATCCCTTGTATTCTATCTGACCACCATGGACTAAAGCTGGACCTCAACAACAACAAAAATAACAAAAAGCCGGCCGACACGCACATGGAAACTGAACAACTTGTTACTCAATGACAGCTGGGTTAAGGAAGAAATAAAGAAAGAAATTAAAGACTTCCTAGAATTTAGTGAAAATGAAGGCACAAAATACCCAAATTTATGGAACACATTGAAAGCAGTGCTCAGGAGAAAATCTGTAACACTAAGTGCCTGCAAGAAGAAATTTGTAACATCACATACAAACAACTTAATGGCCCAACTGAAAACCCTAGAAAAAAAAAAAGCAGATACACCCAAGAGGAGCAGATGGCTGGAAATAATCAAATTCAGGGCTAAAATCAGTCAATTAGAAACAAATAAAACTATTCCAAGAATCAATGAAACAAAACGCTGGTTCTTTGAGAAAATCAACAAGATAGACAAACCCTTAGCCAAACTAACTAACAAGCAGAGAGAATCTATCCAAATCAACAAAATCAGAGATGAAAAGGGTGACATAACTACAGACACTGAGGAAATTCAAACAATTATTAGGTCATACTACAAAAGCCTATATGCCACAAAATTTGAAAA